>JACXSJ010002872.1:0-34966 GCA_014851325.1 Pentalonia nigronervosa
CACTAACTCGTAATCGTATAGTTTACAACCACCACACACGGGCGATAAGCCCGTTAATTACTTAATACACATATCTCTATAATAACTTCAAACTCAACTACTTCCAATACAAGTACTACACCTCAATCAAATCTATCAATAAACAAAAAGTCACTTCATTCGTCATAAGTAAAAACCGATTCTTCTCAAGTCAAGACGACATAGAATATCCGTCTACAAACTCTGATAACGAATTTAGATCGCCAAGGAAAACCGCTAGGAATCGCGACTCATCAAATGATAAATCATCATTCTTTTTCACACCTAATCACTTCTCGACATTAGAAATAATAGAAACGGATCAAGCTAAATTACCCTCAATATAAATTATGACAATAATTCAGAAATCATTACCCAAGGTTATGTTAAGTTCAGAATAGGATCACAGGCTAGACCCAAAATTCCATCTATTTACGTTTATAATGTTTCAGATTATGAAAAATTCCACAAATCACTAGCTAGTACAACCCTCTACGAATTCTCCATAATTAACACTAAATCAACCTTCAAATTAAACCTGTGCTCAATCAAAGATTACAGATCCACAGCAAAATATTTTGACGAATCCAAAATTGAATACCACACATTTCAATTTCCTCGAAAGCAAACAATTATCAATAATTATTCGAAATCTTCCCGTAAATATCACAGAATCGTGTATATTTAACGATCTCTAAGAACTAAAATTTAAAGTCACTTCAGTTACATGTCTTCAAAACAGATTTAAAAATCCGTTATCTATTGTAGCTGTATTATTATTGAAACCATCTACAGGAATATACTCTCTGAACAGACTGTTACACTTCATAGTAGTCGTAGAACCAAGAAAACCATCGAAGGACATCCTCCAATGCACAAATTGTCAATGTTTCTCACACACAAAAAAAAATTTACCATCTACCCAGGTGCGTCAAATGCGCAGATCACTACTATTATAGTCACTGCCAAAAAACTATAAATAATTCGCAGCCCAAATGTGTTAACTGTAATAGTAATCATTCGGCAAGCTATAGAGGTTGTACATTTCACAAACAAATTTCTAAAAAAAAAACTCAAATTTTGAGTAACAACTATACAAAACAAAAACGTGTATACGTCTAATAAACCACAAGATAGTGCATACACAGATAAGCGTCCATACGCCGCCGCAACTAAAAACAGCTCAAATAACCAATCAACTAAAAACACAAATAATCATGAAAGCACTTTATCTCTAATTAACACATTCGTATGGCAATTACTGCAGAAAATAATTGATAATCTACCAACCATCATTAACAGCTTACAGTTAAACTCTTATGAATCAGCATAGTAGTACCTTACTTAACTGGAACGTCAACGGTCTGAAAACACATAGAACCGCTCTCCTAGTCTTTCTTAATCATCACAATATCGATCTTGCATGCATAATGGAAACGCATTTATCAAATACAGATAAAATAAAATTCCCCGGTTATAAAATGTACTGAGACGACCGTGTTACACAATCACTAATAATGTACTAAACACTATTCCCCCTTTTTGTACAGACAATCAACTAGTGATATCTAGAAATCAAACTAATTCTTGAAATCATACTGAAAAATGTAACGTCTTCTTAGAAGTGCTGTATGACACTTTTTCTGATAACCAAATCATTAATATAAAAAATGACCGTCGAGTTCTTAAATTATTAGAACTACCCGATGACTCTGTTCATAAACCCATAATATACGTAACGCCTAATGAAATCAAGTTAATTATTAAAAAATTACTAAATAAAAGAGTTCCAGGGCACGATCGCATTACAAATATCATGTTCAAGAATCTACACACTATAGGACTCGTCTTTATGACTGTATTATTTAATTCTCTATTAAGACTTGAACATTTCCAACTGAAGTGGAAAATAGCAACAGTCATATTTATCAAAAAATCTGACAAAGATAAATCGAATCCAGATAGCTATAGACCAATAAGTCTTCTAACCACTTTATTCGAAATATTTGAAAAAATTATTCAGACTAGGTTAAGATATTATTTAAATAGCGCAGATACTATTCCTAAATTCCAATTTGAGTTTAGATCGAATCATTCTACAATTCAATAACTGTTTCGTATAAGGGAGCATATCAACACATCTTTTGAAAAGCACTGTCATACTGGTTCCGTCTTTATCGATATCTCTAAAGTGTTCGACAAAATATGGTACATAGGTCTTATGTACAAACTTAAAACTATAAACACTCTAAAATACTTATTTTATATTATTAAATTCTTTCTTTCGAATAGACAATTTTCAGTAAAAATAAATGATAATTTCTCTGATCTCTAGTCTATTATTGCTGGCGTACCCCAAGGATCTAAACTGGTCGTTATCTTATTTAGTATTTATACATCTGATATACCAGTCACCACGTACCAATATTGCTCTTTTTGCAGACGATACGACTATTTATAGTAATCCCATAATATTGAAGCGTTAACTCATAACCTACAAGGACACTCAAATGCGTTATCAGCATGGTGTAAAAACTGGAAGATACAAATTAACGCATCAAAAAATACAGCAATCATTTTCAACCTCTGTCGTTACTTCACACCACTAATACTAAAATTCAACAACGTGCCTATACCTTGGAAACCGACAGTCAAATACCTCGGAGTCACACTTGATAAGAGGCTGACCTGGGGGACACACTTATCAACAAAACTACAACTAGCATACCAACGCCTATTGATGCTATTTCCAATAATAAACAAAAAATCAGTCATTCATAAAAAATGTTCAATCCTAATACACAAGCAATTACTACTGCCATTAATTACTTATACATGTCCAATCCGGGAAAATTGTTCGGTAACATATTTAAAAAAAATCAAAATATTTCAAAATAAAGTTTTAAGAATTATTACAAATGCTTCGTAGTTCATTCTTAATGAAAATATTCATAAAGACCTCCAAATTGTTAAAATTGTAGACTACATACGCACCTTATCAAGAAATTTCCACAATTCATTATTCAATTCAACAGGCTCGCTTCGCTAAAATTTTCATATTCATTCACCACTCCAACGACGTCTAAAATGGACCGTCTTCACTATCTCATTAGTAAATTCCATCACCAGTCTATAATTCATCTATGTTTTATAGTTGTTATATAATTTTATATTTAATTATTTAAACTAATCATCTGTATATACATCTGTTTGTATATATAAATATATGTATAATTATATTTTTAAATAGTCACAAACTAATATTGTTCTGTATTGTTTATAGACATTCATAGGCTAGGAATGTCTTATTTTATTAAAAAAAAAAATATTGAGCATTTTGTAATACGCCGAACCAACTTTATATATTATTATTTATATTAAACAAATCTCGGTTCTAATCAATTAGTCCAATTGAATTATATTTCATTGAACGACAGTAACTGTTAACATTGTAATATAAACTTTTATAAACTTAGTACAACATTGAATGGAATCAACATTAAATTTTGTTTAAATTGTCCAACTTGATAATTATATAAATTTCATCCACCTTTGTTTTACGTTATATAATACCGACAAATAAAATTGAAGTATATTTTGTTGTTTTAACGGCAAAACAGAATTACACTACGTTTGTCGTTGTAACTCTTGCAAGTTGATATTATCAAACTCGTAGACTGTGATGACGATGATCTATTCAGGTTGAATCACTAAGCACGCTCACCCCTCCTTTGTTCTCGGTAATTTAATTTATTCGATTTCAGATTTTTAGAATTTTTAAGTCTATACTTAAAGACCATCGTATTTTCAAATCCTTTATATTTTCGTACCTACCTAGCTTTAATTATTACGAGTGGACTGTGGTGAAACAAAATTAATTTTTTTTATTGAAATTACCATTTTTTTGAACATATACTTATTATTACACTTCTAAATCGAAATTTGAAAATTAGTTTCTAAGTGATAAAATTATAATATGTCCAATAATAAGGATAATATTTCTATAATATAATAGTTTCACATAAAATACAAATTTAAATAAATTCGATTAAAACATAATAGATTTATACATAGGATCTAGTATCTACTATTATAATTATATTCTAATACTTCTTAGAAAATTATAATATTTTAATAAATTAATATTTATGCAAATAATATTCAAATCGTCGTAATCTCACATCTTCAATACCTATTAATATGGATTATTATCCTTATTGGTATTTAAAGCGTAATAACTCAGAAACTACTTGTTCTAATTTCGTTTTATGAACATCAACATTTTCATAAAAAAACATTTCTTAAAAATATCTATTGTAAATAGGTAAATCATCATTCAAAAAAGAATGTTTGTAATGTTACACGTGACACTCAGGCATCAAAGTATTTTAAAAATGTAATCCGTAAATGTAATTAAAAATTCAAAAAAACCAAATCGAATAAATTAATAATTATTTATGAAAATCACGGGGGTAAACGTATGCTTTTTAGATCAACCTATATAATTATAATATAGTCTCATTTATTATAAGTATTGCATTTGATGGTTGAAATATTGGTACGTGTAATATATAACAAAATAAATTAAAAACGCAGAATACTGATACTCTACAAAATGTAATTTTCAGTGATCTTAAAATATTTAAAATGTTCATATAATTATAAACAAATTGTCATTCATCAACTATAGCTTAATTTAAATATATTTAAATCAAATTAATCTATGTACATAAAAATGAATCCCTATTTCCCTTGGTCACGCCATCACGCGTGAACGGCTGGACCGATTTCGCTCAAATTTTTTTTAAATTGTTCGTAATTGTCAGGAGATGGTTTTTACAAAAGAAAATGTTGGAAAAATCCAACTCCGGGAGGTGCTCAAACAGGGATTTTGAAATTAACGATGGAAATATTTATTTATAAAGGATTGCTATACCACCAATCTCTGTTTATTTATAAGGTTGTCAGTTGTTACATATTTATAACTATTATAATCAGTAAAAATATATTATCATATGCATATTTTTTAAAATAAATTTATAGAAAAAACAAATCTTTGGCACGGGCAACTGCCGCAATGTTTTTTATACCCAATTCTGATTTCTCTCACTTACGCACTTCATGGGGTCCGCAATCCACCGCAAGTGAATTGCCTACTTGATAATTTACTGCTCACATATTGCCCGTGATCTAATGCAGTGGATTGCCCACCTAGGTGATTTAAATGCGTGTAAATCACTTCAAATTAATCTTAACTTAATATTTGGTTCAGGCAACGTTGGGCGGGACAGTTAGTAAAGAATAAAATAGAAATCAAATCAACACAAAATATAAATACTTACAAAATAGTAACAAGTGAATATAGGTATAATATGTATAATTTATGAACAATAATAACTATTTCATACATTTTGCTATCTATAATTGGCCTATTGTAATTATTTTATGTTTGTAACTCTAGTGACTTTTGTTCAGTTTGTCTCGTAATGTATTAATTTTTTCATCTCTTAGGCGTCAATGTATTGTGTACATCTAATCCAAAACGTGTTCGTTCAATCCTCATTGTCGCTTAATCTCGTTAGATATACATACTTACCAACTAATCATTCACAAAAATTGTTTGTTCTTCGTCAAAATTTTAAGTGATTTCATGGAGTAGGTACACTCTATAATTGTAGGGGAAATATCATGCTCTATCTAGACTTATGTTTATTTTTGTTGAATTCAGTCGTTGTTGTAACCGACAGTCTTGGTGTCGAAATCTCGAAATAACTTCCAACTTACATATATTATTGGTGTATTTTATTTTTATGTGTTTCGGAAAACCTTTACTGTCTAGTACCGTACCAGTTTTTTGTTTACCATCGCATTCGTTATTATCGATATGGGTAGTATGTGTAAAAATATAATGATAATAATATACAATTTAGGGTACGGATAAAATTTAGTTTTCCGCGTTTCAAGAATAAAGAGAAACGTTGTATCGTAAATAAATTTATATTATCACGATTAATCCAAGAAATTATTATAAATAGGTAACATATAATTAGGAAACGAGTTTTAATTTAAATAAATATTTTTATGTAGTTTTAACATCGAAAAAGTTTTTGACATAATTTATATATGTTTCATTTTATTTCGAATAAGATAATGTTAAATTAAAAAAAACCTAAGATTAAACGCTGTGATTTTGATAAGGGATTTAATATTAAATAAAACCCCAAAAAACAATTGAGAATTCGAGTTCAGTCCAAAAAAATTATTAACGTGTATAAAATATGCACCTATCACTTCCGTTGATGTGGAGGGGTCATTCAGACGTTATAAAGCAATGCTATATAATCGAATCGCTGTCATTTAAAATTTTAAAATTTTATATTATATGCCGTTTCTAATTGTTTCCCTCACGGAGACTATATTTGGATGATTCAGAATAAAATTTTTTAATTTGTATTATTTATATTACATTTTATCTTATTTTCAATTTAAATATTATAAAGATTATAAATAAATATTTATTAAGTAATAAACAAATAAATATTTAAATGTTTTAAACTAAAATAAAATCCGTTCTCCATACATAGTTGTACACGATTTACAGTGGCTGAAATTCGTTAAATATTATTTATATTTTAGACTGTAAACTGTTTCCGACGAACGTTGTCGTTGCTGCGATAGTTTATGGAGTCCAGAATTGTCTTCGAAACCACTAAACTATATCACGTCGCGTGTGAAACAATCTCCTGATGCACATATTCTCTGGATAGGTCCTTTCCTCTACATTTTACTAGGTACTCAACCCGTGGTCTTAATGTCTGCGGTTGTAAATCTTTGCAATTAAAACTCGAAACGAACACTGTAAACCCAGCCGGACAATGTTCGGATATTAGATATCTGGAATGCATTTTGAAAAAGCAGTTGTACAAAGGGCTGCGCATTGTCTAAGCAATTCGAATAGAAATTAATTTGACCGCTCCGATTTCGTTGAACACAACGCATTTGAACGACGACATTTCTATATTTTTGAACAAAATTCCGAATTTAAGTGACTGAAAATAAAACAGTATATCGCGATAACCAATAATTTATTATTGCGATCGACACTTTTTCAAAATTAATTCTACTGGTAGAATTTTCCTGATTCAATATTTATTCAACCGGATGATTAAAAAATGTACTCGACGAAAAAGTCCAATATGTTTTTATTTACTCAGCCTTTTTGAAATTAAATAAATATTTAATTATTGTGAGTGTATCCAAAAAATATGTTTAACTGCAATTCATTTTACGACGTTTCTTTGTTTGCACAGGTGTCAAAAAATTAATGCATTTGAATATAATGCATATATTATATAAAATAGATTTTTTTTTGCAAAACGAAATACAAAAAATCGCGCAGGGTATATTATTTTTTACTTTTTTGTAATATCTGCCGTTTATGAGTATATAAGTACATAATACCATAGTATAAGCATAAGAATATTGTTTGATATGTTTTAATTCGATGGTAAAAAAAAAAAAAAGAAGAAATGTAAAAGTATTATCAGTGAACTGATAATACTGTAAAATTACCTATCTACCTATGTACTGAATTAAATTAAACAATATAGGTATTAGCATATTATTATATGTCTAAATTAAATCCCACTCAAATTGTGTTTCAACACTTTTATAAAAACAGAAATTTTTTTTTTTTATTGTTGTTATATTAAAATGTATACTGAAACGATTAAATAAAAATATAAACATATTTATAGCTTCGATGTTGAAACTTATTACCAAATATATAAAAAATAAAACAAATTTACATTTTTTAAGATATTATAATTAATATGATAGATATTATATAGAAATATTGAATACAATTGTATGATATTGCTCTACTTTTTTTCACTAATATATTTCTTATCGAAACTTTTAACAACATTTAATTTTTAATCAGCCACCTCTGTTTTAAATTTCGTGATATAAAACCTGAACACTGTATTTTTTAGGAATTTCGATATATCAAATATAAAATTAAATATATATTAAGGTTTTTTATTGATCATAATTTAAAGTTTAGATATCGGAGTAGTGGCCAGAAATACATATAAAAATTTTAAATACTTTCAAATTAAAACCTATCAAGTAGGTAGACACTTCAATATTTGATAGCCGTGATATAAAATATTTATTTAAGTATTTCGATTCAGGTTATAAAATTTAAATTAAACCGGTAAACGTTAAAATGTCAAAAATCAATACCTAGGTAGACAGCTAGCTATACATTTGAAAATGTGGGTGAAAATGTAATTTTTATATAAAATCTAGGTAAATACAAAAAAATTAATTTACAAACAGAAAAACGAAATATCAAGAAATAGTAAGCCATTCGAAACAATGAGTGTCGTGTCGACTGTGATATTCTGATCATCACTGTTATGATATATTATGATTTATGTACCTTGATTTTTGTAATAAGTTAAGCTGAAAAATCATCAATAACTATTAAAATATTACGAAAATTCCGAATTTAGTCGATAATAGTTTTGACAGTTCAAGGATTTTCGAATTATGATTGAATAAATGAATATATTTTTTTTCGAAATGGTTTCTTTAAAAACGTCATTATTTCCGATAGGTAGTTCTTTGGAAATATTTTAAGAATTACGTCAGTGGAAAATTTAAATTCCTAAGAATGTCGGAGCAGTATATTATACTGTATTCAAAATCCAAAAAATAAATGCGTTTATTATAAAATATCACGTGTCCAAACAAATCTAGAATGATTTATGATTACGCGTTATCTATTTTAAATAAAGTCTCAGAAAACTGCTTTGGAATATCGATGGTAATAATAACAATATTAAGAAATGCATTTATACGTTAATACAAAAAAGATTATTTTTACATGGCGAGTACGGGTACACATATATTTTCGAAATTCCGTATTCTGATTAGGACCAGTGGAGCAAATACGCCTGAAAAACTGGATCAGCATTTATAATACCTTCGTACGAATCGTTTGGTCTAGTGTGTACTTAACCATCATAATCCGTACAATGTTATGCGATATTTGTTAATATAGCTGAGAAATTATTATTCCGCCGACTTTGCATGTTATATACTGACGAATGACGACTGAAAACCGAACACTCGGTACGCAAACGATTTCAAATAGTACCTATAAAATACCTATGCCTACCTATAAATAATTAGGTTTTTCAAACAAGTCAATTACCCTATAGAACGGGCATTCTAGAATATTATGCGCATATCTAGTATTGTTGCAGCCATTTTTAGTTAAAAAACATAAGTTTGTAGTGTTCGTAGTTGTGCATTTTTTGTAGTCCATTTTTGAACTAATTGAATTGATTCAAATCCACTGAAAATTCTAAACCTCATTAATACTAATGGATGTATACAAGTTTTGTTTTCATAAAATGCTATTAAACGAGATGTGTAGTCGAAAACATATAAATATTAAATGGAGGAGCAACGGGACTAGAAAATCCAAGAAAAACCGAGATAAATAAGTTTTTATGAGAGAAGACGCAATTAACAAGTATCATACTGGTAATCTCATTACCAGATATCAGTTATTAAAAACAATGCGTTTCGAATTTTACCCAGTGCTAACTAAAATGCAATTCCCTGAATTTATTTTGCAAACCATGACGACGAATACCTAAAATATTCTAATTAAAAAAGTCGTGAGTTCACGATGGCATGGTTTAAAATACGAAACAGCTGAAAAGAAGACAATTTTTGAGAGACTTGTCTGCCAACCTTTTTGCGGTGTCTCTTGGTGACGCCAATAAGTTGAAAGCTTTTGCTCAACATAATAATTTAATTATCATATACATTTATCATATTACTGATAATATTCAACAATAACAGAGGAATCCACTCGTACTTGCCTCTTAACAGTCACAGAAATCCGGAAGTCTACATATAAATAGTAAATCTCGGGAATCAGCTCACCAACACCGAGCAAACGGTTACGTTACTTTAAACTGCAGTTTTTAATAATATTATGTCGGAATGTCATACGACTGAGATTTCCGATCTGCTCTTGCAAATCACGTTTTGTTTACGATTTTACTTAATATTTATGGGAATAATAAAGAGAAAATCGCATTAGGTCAGATTTTTCGTCGTGCACTTCAATCAGATTGAGTGAACCATGACAGATATAAATCGAGTAGTGGAGTATATCGATATGCATCGAATTACTGATATTATTAAATAATAAATCGTAAAAGCAAGCGCTGTCTGACATTTTTTTTTCTAACAACACTGTTATTATTTAAAAAAAAAAATATAGTAATAATAATATGCTCTAAGGTTAAAGGTTAATTACCGAATGGTCGAAAACTTTTTGTTGAAAAATCATACACAACTTCTTGTTGTTTTTTTTTTTAATGCTGATTAATACTCATTAAAACACTCGAATTTACGTTTCGCAGGTAATTATAATATTACTTGTGATTTAAATAATCAATTCGCTGTTAATTTTACCATTACGTTTACTTATTTTGTGTATGGCACAATTTTGCCAGATAAACGACTGAATAGAGTTATTAACGCGTTCTAAATTTTTTTCATCATAATAATATTATTCTCAATTACATAAAAATAAATCAATCGACGATTGTGTACTTCACCACTGTGCACGGTAGTTAAATTTTTACTTCGGGTTTTAAAATTAATAATAATATTATAGTCAATTAAATCGACTTTTTCCAATTAACGTATTAAATATTTTAATATTATACAATTTATCTTGTCCCGATCACGACGTGTCAATCGTACGATCAAATCGTTAACGGTATATTCATGATATGATTTGTTTGCACATAATCGTGGTACGTGGTTACCAGTTATCACTATAGGGCTAGGATTTATATGCATTGGTATAATATGTGTTTTACGTCTTTTGATTACTGCTTTTTTTTTAAATCTCCACAATGACGTCACAATCAAACTAATTGCATATGATTGTTTTATTTTGCATATTTTCAATTAAATGTATTTCTTACGGTATATTTAACTATGGTGGTTAATAAAAAAAGAAAATAGAATATTATCAAAAAAAAAACACCAAAAAAAAATTATTCAAGTATTTATATGGGTATACATTATAATACCTAGTAGGTATATTGTAGGTATAGTCATTTCATTTATAATATCTCATCATAATTATTGTCATAAATTTGTATAACTGGAACACATATTATTCTACGACTACATAACATTTGAGTTCTGACATAAAGTCGTTGTCGCTTATTGTGAGTGTTGTTTGTAAATCTAATTAATTTTTACTTTCGTCATTTAAAATTCAGAAAATACAAAGCACCAGTGTAAAATTTCAACAGATTTTAAACACCACATCATTGTTTCGTGTAATGCTTTTGAATAAATTACATTAATAGTTTATAATAAACTTTTATAAGTTTATAATAGTTTTAATATTTTAGAATTTAAAAATTTAATTTTTATAAATTTTGTGTTATATTTGTTCATATTTTTTATTGTATATTTTTGTATATAAATCCTAGCTCTAGTTATCACCGTTGAACGTGTCAATACAATACGATTACATGAACATATTGAGTGACTTAAACAATGCGTAGAGACTGCATAAAAAAATGTAGATTTAGGTATTTTATTTAAAATTTTAATTCGAAAATTGACTAAACTTTTTATCGGATTCCTATTATTATGATACTGATTGTATATAAGTACATTTTATAAAAATATTAAATTATAAGTCCAATATGGATAATACTTCACACCCAATGAATACGTTAAAGAATTTTATGATATCCTTTTCTATCCCATTAAATCATCAACCACGACAAAATGAAATATTTGTTTTTTCTCCAGTGTTGTCACCCACGAGATAGGAACTGTGTCGATAAAACGTTGAATTAAGTTTTAAAACGAGTTTTCAAAATATGTTTTACGAGCAATACGAATTAAATTTGTTTAATAGTAGATAGGTATACTATTAATTACGTAAGTGCTATTTTCCTTATTATGGATTTTGTAAAGAACTGCACTTGCCTACCGACATTTCACTGATACAATACGTAAACAAATCGATAATGAAATACCTAAATACATTTGTGAATTGAACCTATGGAACATTAAATTGTTAACGATTAATGTAGATTTTTGTTGCCGACTTGTTTTCTGCTACTTGAAATTCCGTTAATTATATCTGTGATTATTAACATCATAACTAATTATTTTAGATTTAACGACCTTCGTTATATCCGTTTTATCTGTTCTTAGGTTAGGTGAGGTTAGGTGTTTACGAAACGTAAGAAATAAAAAAAAAACAAAATAACAGAATACAAACATTAACAGTCACTCGTCTAGATTAGTACATTTCAAGTCAGTATAATATATTATGGTTATGTGTTTTCATCAGAAAAACGAACTGAAATTGGATAATTTGCTACGTTAAAAATTATAATAAAAAAATATTCTTAATAGTTTATTGGTTCATACCGTAACGCGTTTGTAAGAATTTTTTAAAATTTAAGTAATTCGTAACAACAATAATTATTACTGGTAATGGTTAAATATTAATTTTGAACACTTGAGATATTGTCTATCAATAAGCACAGTTTTTTATGCGTCAAATGAAACTTTTTGAGCTCACCTCGTACAACTAAAACACTTAAAACGTATAGTTTAACGCGATAAACATTAAATTGATGATTATTTGATTTTCACGAGAAATTTATTATTATTTGAATGTTTTTTAACGAATAGTTTTTCATAAAAGCTATACGTACTTACGTGAGTACCTATAATAATAATATAATATTATGTTTATTGCATTTCGAAAAAGTTGTCTACCTACCATTATAGTCATCGAAATATCGTAAAAAATGCATTTCTGTATAAGATAATTATAGGTACCAATACTGGTCAGTGGCATAATTAGGAATTTGTTATGAGGAGGGGAGGGGATAGAAATTTTTTTAAACACAAAATAATACATTTTTACTATATTTCCAAGTACTAAAGTGGTAGCTGATAATAATATTTTATCAATTATCAAAGGTTCTGGAAGGAAGAGTCTATTTCCCTCATCACCCCTTTAATTACGTCCCTGATATTAGTGTTGTAGTTTGCTACTTACCGAAAAATGCCGTCCACCAAAATCTGTGTATTCTACCTACTGATCAATTACAATTAATCAATGAAACCAACTTACTTAATGTATTATAATGATGTCACAATTATCAAGTATTTTAAAATGTCATATATTTTGTATTTATTGTTACGTCGTGTTGTTTTTACGTCATCCCAAAAAAATAAAGTTATTCTTGTCTTGGTGGATATTTACATTCAGTTACCATAATGGGGATAATATGGCTGTTAAATTTTGTTTGTCTTGACGACACTCAAGTCACAGGTACTTTCCCGTAATAAATTGAAATCAACATACAATATAATGATATATATATATAAGAATAACATACCTGCAAATATTTATATCATAACCTCATCCTTATCATATTATTCAGGATGTAATATATTATACGAGTCTCGAAAAACTAAACATCGTGGACAATCAATGTTTTTGTATTTATTTTAAATTTTGCAAGTCATATTGATATTAAAATCTGATTAAATTGTTTCAGAGTTCTAGACATAATTTTAGACTATCGTCTAAAGCAATGTCATACATTTCAATTTATTGTATATTACAATACATTATTATTTTTTTTTTTGTTTTAATGAATTTTGTTTGAATATTATTTTCTGCACGCGTTTTATTTAATTACCAATTATATTAGTCATTGCAGTGATTATATTATAAAGGAACAACCGAAAAATAAATACTCTCAGCAACGTCACTGTAGCCAAGTTACTTAAAATTAAAATTATTTGCCGGTAATATGATTTAATAATAATTGTCAAACCTTTCATAATAATTATATTATGCTACCTAATGACATTTATCATTTTTCACGTGATAAAAATTAAGAAAGAATTATCACAACTACGATAAACTGTTGAATAGATTTAAAACAGAATTTAGTATAATAACATTAAGATTTTAAAATGAGTTTATTGTTGATAAAATTTAATGGTTTTTCTTGTTAATGCATTTCAATTAATATTGCATTATTTATTACATATTATTATTTTCAAATGATGGTAATGCGGCGTTAAAGATAGGCAATTCAGATACATAAATTTTGTTTGTTCATTTCTCTGGATCTAATAATATAATAATAACTTACGGATGACATTATTTGTTAATGCTTTTCAACTATATTATTTCCAAATGAACTATCACATCGCGGCTGTATTGAATGGCCAATTTGAATGATCCAAAATCAGATAGGAATAGTTTTTTTGAATGGTAGGCATAATTACGTCTATGTTAAAATAATAATATTGAACTATAATTGACACTCACGAATCGAGTTTGCTATGGTAACAAGTGACCGAGATGCATGGCGTAGAAATTTGAATATTTCATTTCTTTCGATAAGTAGGCACTTGATTACATTAAAAATTAATTATTTTGAAAATATCGATAGGACGTACTTACGTGAAAAAATGCTATCTTATATTTTTCAAAGTCTCAGTACGGCACACTATTATGGTAGGCAGAGATTAATTGAATAGTCTCAAAAGCTAAGCATTAATTCTCATATCGGCTAATTCAATTTAATTTTACTGCGGGCCACAGCCGTTAAATTTAGACACGAATAATAAATATCCTCATTAATGCACGTATTATACATATATTAATATTTCAGTCCTGATTTACATTTCATACTCTTAACTCATTTTTTAATATAGGTACATACATTATTATAAAAATCGAATTATACGCGTACGCAGAATTCGACTCGACCAAATCGTACGAATTTCGAATTCGATAGAAGAAAAAAAATGATTTATTTTTTCCGAATCGATATCGTTACTATACTATATTGGTCGATTATACAATATCATTTCGGTCTTGGTTTATAAAATCGCATTCGCTAACCCAATTACGCGTATACGCATGATAAATGTCGGTCCTTGATCAACTCGATGTTATAACCAGTGTTGATTATTAGCCCCCACCCCCCTCCCCACAGGAATTTGTTTAGCCACCGTTTTTTAGTTATATTTTTAGAATATAATATCATGTCGTGTACTCCCGAAATGTTATAAGCTACAGCCTCCTTCCCTTCACACGAATTCATCTCGCCTATCACATAGTAGAAATTGTGAAATCATTTGTTTTTTTTAACTTTTTACTACGGTTATCGTCGACCAAAATTAAACGCATTCGAATACTAATTTCCATTCGAACGCTATTTTTATGACCTAAACGTTTGGAATTATATCGCTGTTTTATTTTTCGACATTAAATTTAAACGTCTTTGTTGTAACTTTAAAACCTCGCGTTTTATGCGGTCTATACAGAGATACACGAACACAGATCTTCATAACTGAAGGACAATAATTGCATTTTTATTTTGGCAATTAACAAATATAATTTTTTGCGATCGAGCGCTATATTTTGGTGAACTCGATTCCATTTTCGAGACTATACCGAGATAAAACGGCAAGGTAAACACAAAATTATATTATCAATTTAAACGATTTCGTAATGAATACAATATGTAATAAAAATAGGCCTATTCGACGAAATGTGACTTCAGCGTACAACATAATATTATAGAAATGATTTGTGCCAAAGTTCCAACACGCATAATAAATTATTTCGTATAGACTTTTATTTCCAAAATATAACTTTGATTTCTAACTATATCCGCCAACTCCACCCAACTTGCAAACACATGCGCGTGTACTTCACTATAGGATATCGTGATATTAAAACTTGACCAAAACATAACTACTGCAGTTTTTTAATCAGTCAATAAATCCTGAATTTGCAAGCAAAGTAATAGGATTAAAATCGAAAAAAAAATGTAGAAGGAAAACCTTTTTATAATTATTATTATATCTATTGAGAGAGTGCCATGTGTCAAGTCGTAGGTAGTCATGGATTTTTTAATGATGTCGAGTATTTTAAAAAAAACTATAGTATTTATTTCGATGATTTACTGCAGAACGTATATATGAATTCGTTTAATCATTTATTTTATAAATAATTTGTACCGACTGCCAAGGGCAGAGTATTTAACTTTTATTCGCTTCTCGGATCTTACTGTACTTATTTCTAAATTATTTTACATTTGGAGTTTGAAATTCAACGATTTTTGCTCGAGCAATAAATAATTGCATTTTGTAGTATATTTATAATGTACACACATTTTAATTATTTTCAGACCCAAAGTTCAATGATTGAATTTCCTGTGTCAATGATTTCCTATTAATTTAGTTTTAAAGTTGACAAAGTGTCCTCTACATTTCTTAATTAAAGTTGTGTGGGTTAACCAATATTAATTATATTAGACATTGTCTGTTTAAGAAATCTTACGTAAAACGCACATTAATTACTTATCGTCGTCCATAAGTGTGTAAAATATGTATATATTATTTGCATTTTAAATAATGTTTTATTCAAATAAAATATCGCTTTTTTAATGTGTAATGCTGAAGACTTATATGTATTTACATATATTTTATCAATTTTAGTAACAGATATAAATCATAAATGTATGCATATAAATAAATTACATACTTACCAGCTAATGCCCACCAACAATGATTACCTAACCTAGATTAAGTCAATAGTACGATGTAAATAAAAATTTCTTTTAACAAATCACAAATTTATAGTTGAAATATAAAGGGATATAAATTAACAGACAGCATACGAAAATAAAAAATATAACAAATAACGGCGGAAGAAGTTCATCATATTCAAAATTACCAGTAGTAATATGTTTCAATATTTCTAAAATGTTTAAGATTTGAGTATAGAAATCAAAATTGTTTTGTTTTATTTTAAGCTTTCGGTATAATTATTAATATAACAAAACTCGTTCATTGTCATTTTTCTTTTCAAATTGAATATAATATTAATTGTTTATTTACGCCTATGTATAATAATATATAAAGAAAAACAACGAAATGCACTCCAGTAATTGTAATATTTTTCTTCTATAGATAATAGAATAATAAATAACTAAACTGGCTTAGTTTTATAAAGTAATTATTGTATTTTCGATTTATTAAAAATTGTATTTCCTTGTCTTTTGTGGTACATCACAACAATTATAGGCACTTAGCTCAACAAATGTACGAACGAAATAAAATATTATAAAATAAAATTATTTATACCTACATTTAATCAAGTTATATAATATTATGTAAATAATATACTTAACGAACAAAAAAAAAATAATAATAATAATTGTGTGTTTAAAATTTAAATGAATAATAAAATCTAATTTATTTATTTTTATTAATTAAAGTTTTTTCAATTTTTGTATGTATAGAAGGTTTTACTACGTCCGTGGACGCGCTCCGACAGTTAAGGGTCAGGAATTTTAACGACTTCAGAATTTTAATTTTAAACATTCATAAATGAACTTAACCTAGGACTTCAACAAAATATATTATTTTAAATACAAATTTCACTATTCCTATTTGTAAAAGATACAATTAACTATTAAAATTAATGTATAATAATATTAATTGTCATTCATTTGTCAACCAATTATTTGAAAATAATAGTTTTATTTCTTGTTTCAATTAAAATGTAATAAATGAGAAAAAATGGAGGATAAGTAGGTTTTGTTCTGCTGGACTCTGCCTAGATGGGATCTATGTAATGAAATTTTAATTCAATGATATAAAATCATATTGTGTACGAAAAACGATTCTGAGCGAAGACGCAATCTGTTAACTTATATTACTGAGTACATGTTTTGATAGTATTATTGCTATTATATAGTAAATCATTTTACTGTTAAACATATTAGTTGTAATACAGTAGATTGAATTTTGCCCAAAAAATTGAATTTGAAAACGTCATTATATGTGTATAAAATTTAGTAATGCACCTATACTTATATTTTATAATTCAAGTACTTGCGAATAACCTTTTTTAACAAAATAACTAAAACCCTTATTCTTTGTTTAAATACCTATTAATTTCGTCCAAACATTTTGAACTTTTAAGTTTTTAATTTTCGATTAATAGCTAAAAAAATTGAACATATTGTACATTTTTAACTACAAGACAATATGCAAATTTCGAGATTTTGATTATTTTTTTAAAATGTTAACTTTATAAATATTTTTATTATTATTATTACATTTTTTTTTTGTATATAAAAAAAATTGTACCTTGAATATTTTTTAACTGCTATTAAAACAACTCATGAAGAAATTTTTATTAAATTTTCAAGCTTTTCGACCCATTATCAGTAACGTTTAATGAACAATTTATCAACATATTTTTAAAAAAAAATGAAATTCTTACTGACACTTTAGAAAACTATTGATAATTGCTTATTTTCAACCCTCCAATGCACTAACTAGATTTACTTTTTACCATAAATTTGATCAGATCAGAATCCTAGAATATATAAATTATTTCTAACAATTTTTATTCTATTAATTTTAAAATTTCTAAAAAATGTTTCAATATGTTATTGTTAACCTATTATTTTGTCTACAAAAATTATATGCGTAGTACAATTAATTAATATTCTTAAAACGAATGACTTAAGATACATTTTATTTTAATCAACTAAACAATTTTCTTAATTTATAAAAGAATTAAGTTTTTTTGCTAAGGTCAATTAATGTTAAGAAAAGTTTATAGTTTCATATATTACCCTTTTTTTTTTTTTTTTTGATAAAAATGTATATTTTCAAAACAAAATATATAATATATAAAATATACAATATATAGCACAATTGAATGTTTTTTTTTTTTGTTACTATTTTTTTAAATATCCAAGTTATTTAAATTTACCTCTTGAACTTTGTTAACGTGTAATAGATTATATTACACGTTTGAACCCTCGTTTTACCAGCTGACCTAGAAATATTTTTATAAGTATACATTTTTTTTCTCAAATTTAACTTTTTGTTAAACCGTATTGCTCGTTCCACAGAAAATCTAAAACGATTAAAATGTATCCTCAAAAGAATTCTTTCAACAAGTATAATAAATAATAATAAAATATTTTTTTAACGAAATTCTTCGGGGCCATACTAACTGTTCAAACATACATTTTGAAATAATTTTTTCTGTATAAAATACTTTTTGTATACCCGAAAATCGATTAAAATGAAATCCATATTTACATAATGATTACCATACGAGGTTATAGTGAATATAATTACTTGTGTAGATACCATACGGTATTATTATTTAATAACGGTAAATTCATTTTTATTAAAATTATTATTTTAATCGAAAACGATATTGTACTTTAAAACAAATTAATTATATATCTATTCCACATTTAAAATATTTTGTAATGAATTTATAGAGAATTCCCGCGAAGGTATACGGACAACAATAAAGTATAATATATAATGAGTTGAAGACTTTAGTGTGTGGCGGATGTCAATAGAGGCATTATTGTTGAAGCAACGATACTAGAATTAAACGAAAAAAGGCCGATGACGGACAATGATAGATCGACAAAGTTTAAGACGAATTCACAAAATGTACTCATCGAGTACGTATACAGTAAATGTAATGGACGCTACAGAAGTCTTTTAAAAGCAGTAAAAAAAAATTGATTTCAAATTCATTTTTAGATTAGTGATTATTATATATATATATATATATATTACTATCATACACATTATTAATTAACGACGACTCAAACTGACATAACTGAATAGCAAACCATACGTTATACTTACGAACGTAATTTTAAAATGTGATATCATCAAAATTGTACGAATCCCAATTACGTGAACGCCTGAGGATATTTTAAATACATTTCATTTCGATAAAAAATAATCTTTACGAAAATTTTTAAGCTATCCATGCACAACACCGTACATACTTATAACATGGTTTTTTATATGTCTGTAGTCGTAATTAAAATACCGTCTTGTCAAATGGTTTTTTTTTTTTTAAACAGATGCAATAATGTTGCGATCGAAGTACGTTTAACTGGATACCAAAAGTTTCTGAGACAGATCGTCTCGGTACGGGGAAAAAAACAGTGATTTCAGTAGGTTTCATAAACGAAAAATGTTTACACAAACTCGTGTTCGATGACGAGGTCGAAGTGAATAGTCTACGTGGACAGATGATTCAATAGCAATCATCATATCGTAATATTCACGTTTCATATTATTTTAATATATACGGAAAACACACACACACTGTGCGACCGTTATTCATTATTACCGCTCGTCGGCGACCGGAAAATCGTGTTGTGAATTTTGTCACGTCTCAAAAATGCGTAAGCGTCAAACGATTGATGAGGTCTGCAATGAGTGATCAGTATTAATTTTTTATTCGTCAATCGGGTTGGTACTTATATAATAGTTTTTATGTTATTTAAACACAACACCGACGTTGATCCGTTTAACGACAAGACACTCGTTATATCAAAAACTATTATTGAAGATATTTTAAGCGCTCGAAAAACGAATTTTTTAAAAAAAATTCTTAGGTTTTTTTTTTTGAATGACAGAATACATTCTTAATTCCTCGTTCCAAAGAATAATATTTTTTGGAGTACTTCGATATGCATACTGCTTGCTAGAATGTACCTAGCGATTTATATCCTATTTTACTATTATTGACTTTGAACGAACAACCCTGAGTAAGGAGGAATCGTATACTTTTGACACAATACAATAATATATATAACACATCTCAAGCATCAACAACAGAAAGTGGCCTCGAACGACCAGTGATTCTGATAAAAGTACTTAATTATCTCGGGGCTATTAAACTGAATTGTTGTAATATTATGTTATATTAATTATACGCAGTAGAATCACTCGGGTAAAATAATAATACAAAATATTAGGAATTGAGATAATGTATGGGTTGACCGCGTCCGTTCAATTATCTGCACGTGCACGACAAAGCGTAGGAGGAACGCGACGGTTCTTGCCGAAGAGACATTGCAAATAAGATGAATAGCCCATATATAAGGGAGCCTGAAACAGCTCTAGTTTAGACGTGATATTCCAGGGCTACGATGAGCACCTTCACGCCAATTTATTTTTAGAATTAAATGTACTTAGAAAAATTTCGACCAGTTTAATTATTTGGACTTGGAATATTTACGAGTTAAAATCATAATATTCTGAGGACTTGGAATAATTGAATTGTTAGAGACTCTAATTCCAGTTAATTGCTTAGATTAAAATTTTACATTGCATTTGATAAAACAATATATTTGAACAATTACATCAGTTTTAATAATTATTTATTGCAACATCCACGTCCTAATCCATCACGAGGTAGTCTGTACGCCGGAGACACTACGTGTTTACAAATCGAGTATTCGACGAGTAGAGTTTATGAGGCACAAGTATTAAAATAAGTTTAGACGAGCGGAGTGCGGAATGGTACAACAGGTCAAAGTGGTACTTCGCAAAATATTTGTCCATTTCGATACTCCTCAACGCTTTAAATATACTTTATTAACATAAAAACTACTCGTCTGAAATTTGATTTTTATGGATCGAAATACACCAAAAAATATTCTAATTAGGAACAAAAAATTAAAAACGTACCTTTGACATAAAAAATGAGTAAGAAATATAATTTTTTTTCCGAAACCGTTGTTTTATAACAACTTAGACAATAGTACTTTATACACGTACAACCGAATGTTTTTCATCCGCAAAAACTCGGTTTTCTGCGCAGTAATGCGTAAACATTTGCAAATATTTGAAAGTTTATTGTCTCACATAAAAATGCGTACAATATTATTCCAAGAACATACCACCGAAACTGCGGAGTAACGTGCGTGGAGGTGAACGGGTATGACTAAATTACTAGAAAAATCGAAATTTTAATAATTCAATAACTGTTTATGTTTTTGGTTACTGTAAAATAATATATGCGTAGGTATACGGAATGCCGCGACTCTTGTTGTCGATACGAACAATATTATAATATAATATATTATTACAGCGAAAACGAGAAAAGTCGTTATAATTTGATATATTCTATATTAGGAATTAATGCCTCGGCGTCTTTTACGGTCGTTATTATTTATTTTATTTTTTTCATTTTAGAAAATACTGCGAACTGTGAGCGCGCGTTTACTGATGTAGTGTTGCGGAGGTAAGAGATTTTTTTTTTCTTCGTAGTTTCCACACTTCAAAAAATTATACTCTCCCGCTTTATTAAATTTACAGGGTGTTTAAAGGCTCTCAAAAACGTCAAAAGCGTCGCCTTTGAATAGTTCGACAACTATGATACGCTTTATCGAGGCGGAAAACCTTTGTCGACGTGAAATAGAAATGTATATATCTATAGAGTTCATTTTTTTTTTTTTTTTTTTGTAATTCGCGAATTACATTAAATCGTCTGAGCAATATCAAATGTTAGGGGTCGCGATAACCTACCTATATTCTCTGACATTAACTCGATGGACATTACGAAAGGTTAAAGTATAAAGCTCACGACCATTACCCCCACCCCGCTCTCAGTGTTTACTTAAAAATACAGTTTTTTAAACGGAAAAAATTCACGTCAATTCGGCGGACGGGTGGTTAAAAAATTATGCTCAGTCTAGCGTACATAAATATTAACTTCGTTATTTTCAGTGAGAAACGCGAGTATACTGCTGCTTGTTTGTTCATTTTTTCCACGAAAAGTACTGCTTTATCGCTTTGTCGTATAATCGCATTTTTTTTAAAAAAAAATTCCCAAAGTGGAGTACGGTTCATATCAATTCATATAGTTTACAGTCAATAATGCACAATCGGAATAATAGATTACCCCCACCTACAGTATACTATTGAGTGTACAATACGATTTCGTTGTAAATAAATAAAACGTGTTTTGTAAAACTACGACAACGATATTATGAAAAATCGTAATTATTATTTTTACACGTCATGCGAATCATATTCGTTATAACGTTTAATCGAGATACCTAACTGCGTAAATGTATTTACACAGACTTTCAGCATTTTGGAGCAGAGAGACCCGTGATGCATTTTCAAATCTAGGAAATTTTATATTTTATTGTTAATATTTTTATTTCGTTTAATAGTCATACTATCGTGTATAAAATATATAACAATAGTAAAATGTGATTTGAAAGTAATTTATTAAAGCGTATAAAAATGTAAGCTTTATAATAACAATAATATGTTTGAAGTGAGTCTTGATTATTATATTTTTGCAGGGTTCAATTCCATTTCAAAAATCGTATAACATTGTGTTATGGCTATGTATAAGAACTGATTTCATCAACTGAACTTGACACGACCAGGCAAGTGTGGGAAATAAATAATACTAAATCGAACATATTTAAGTGGTTTTACGATGTCTGTGAATGAATATGTACAAGGTTACGAATTGTTGTACACGGATCCTGTTCAAAGGATATTATTTTATCGAATGTGATATTTTTCATGTCGCAGGATATGTAGCAGCCGTATAATACAGTATGCAGTAAAATAAATCTGATAGACAGACATTGAATTCAGAACGGGTAAAATTCACGACGTGTGACCTCGATACACTGTGATACGTAGTTTGTGCTATTTATATACAAAACTGAGTTAAAAAGTTTGTTTCTGTAAAGAGGTCAATGCTCATCGTGTATTTTCAGTAGTTAGTCACACGACAAAAACCAAAGCGATTTATACTAATTATACAAGTCCTTATGTATTATAATATTATGTATAATACTATGCTTATAATTATTATTTAGTTAACTTTTAAAACGATTCATTATAAACGTTTGACGTCTCTTGTTGAATAGTTTATTTGAAACTTACACGTATTTTATGCATTATGATAACTCGGTTAGGTAGACCTTTGCGTGCTGTAATTTAAATCAGTTTTTGTCAAAACGTTTTATATGAATATATTTCATTATGTTATTGTAAGTTATTACTTTGAAATATGAACTCCACTAAATGAGATTTGAGTACTTTGAATCTATAGATATACTATACCAGTAATGACCAGGTCAACGACTCATCCGTAGGTAGTTACTTTTATGTTTTTTTTTGTTTTCACATTACAATATTTTTAATTAAATCGCGAGTTAGGCAAATTACTTCAAAATTAACAGTTGTAACAAACTAGTTTTTCAAAACCATTAATAAATCAAAATCGAACATCCAGTTATAATAAACTATATATTTATATTTTATTTAATAGATTGTTGTTATTATCATAATTATTATAACACAAACTAAGAACTTTTGATAATTTTTGTAAAGTTTTTTGATAGTCAACATTTTTCCATAAATCAAAAATTTTTTTAAAAACCATATTATAGCATAAAGATTTTTCAATTAATTACGATAAAGAAAAATACCTATATTTAACCTTGAAAATTGCTCATAAACTTTTTTTTAAGTAGACATAAATAGAAAAAAAACAAAGTTAGTTTAAATTATTTGGGGTTGTGTTCAATACCGTACGCGAACTTTTATCGAGATAAATCATAGGTATGTCTGCTTCTGGTCGGAAACGACGGAAAAAACGCGTATGGATCTACGATGATATTGTTACGTTTTATACGTTTTCAGAATATACATTTCGACACTGAAAACCAGTACCGTTCAGTTAACACAGATTATAAATCAAATGCTACTCTCATAATACTAAAAGCGGACAATTTTCAATTCGTGTTATAGTTTTGGAAAAAAAAATTATAATTTCAGCGATAAATAGACGACATTGATGTATATCCATTTTTAATAAAACCTTTACAGTATTGGGTGGACTCGACTCATCGGAATCGCGTTTCAGGCGGAAATTCAGTTTTCAAGTTGAAACCATCTCGCGACCCGCGCCTGTTTATCGCGATTTATAGCGTGAACAATGATGACTAAACCGTCATTCTACAAGTTAAAAACATTAAATACTATAACAAAAAATATGTCTGTATATTTACTTAGATAATGTTTAAGTTTTGCAATATTATTTTGTGCGCGTGGCGGTGCATAACTTATACCTATGTCTCGACTTCAAAAATAAAAAAAAAAACATTTACAACAGAGACTATATGGTTATAAATTTCCCGTACAGCCCATTATTGTGGTTTAAACAACAACCAACTTTGTTTGAAACAGTCATTTTTCCAACTCGCTTCAATATATGATTCAATTTGTCGAGAAGGTAATATTTTCACCCACATAGCTGATATTCCATATTTTTTTTTCACAGCACTACACTGAAATATGTAAATTTCATCTGACATTTATTATATATGTTCTTATAATGTTCAACTTGTTTTTTATTAACCATATGGCCACGATATAGAGAATGAAAATAAATTATACATTATCATATGTTTTCCTTGTTTCCTCAAATAATATATATATATATATATATATATATTATAGTCTGAATACCAAAATCGCATAGTAAGTGTTTGATAATGTTTCATTATAATATAATGTTATTTTTTTTTAATATTAAGTACATCAATATAGTAGATAGGTATAATAATATCTTAATTTGTTATCAAACCATATTATTCGAATTAACTTTTTTAAAGCGTATCAAAGAAGGTCCATTATTAAAATATCAGATATCCGTAAATAAAAATAATTTATATGTATAATAAAAAATATGTGAGGCAACTACAAAGAAATCCAATTTTCTCGGTTTCAAGAACTTTTAAAATAACATAAGAGCAAAAAAAATTAAAACAAATCTGTCACAAACAGTCATAGAGACTCTCTTATAATATGACGTATTCGTTATGTTTATATACAGGGCGATTCGCCTAGCATAATGCACAACCACATTTTATTCTCTGATAACATAGTCATTCGAGTTCTGAGTTTTTAGTATCTATAGAAATAATATATTCTGATATTACCATTTATTATACCATCTAAACAATATCTTTTGAAGAAAACCTTATTTTTTTTCAAATTTACATCTTTTTTTTTTTATATTACTAACAATTATCAAACAATCTGATTTCTTCGAAAATATAAATGCTTCTAAATCAAAATTCATATTATTTATTTTTTATTTTTCACTGTATTACAATGTAAACGTCCCAAACGGCAGCAAATAGCTAAGAGGTATAATCATAATTTCTGTAAACGTGGTATACATTTTAAAAACGCAAGTATCAGGGAGTATGATAATAATATGTTTTAAGCAGATGGTGCTAGTGAAGGAGGCAGTTATGACTGTACGAAATGGTGTGATTGGAAATGGAAAAAATAATCTGAGGGTGATTATACCAATAGAATGTTCTAAAAGTGACTCTTTTGAGAGTAATTAGTATTTCTTTCAATATCTGGAGCTTTTAAATACCCATATAAAATGAAGTTAGTGAACCGTTGATCAGTTTTGAAGAGTCGAGAGGATAAAGTATGGATGTGGAAGACTTCGAGGATAGGTGAATAGTCATGATGAATAATACCAGGGTGTTGAAAATGAAAGTTAAGTCTATTTTGAACACGTTCGAGGCGGAGTTGATCTGTCACGAGTAAAGAGTGCCAAACAACCACACCACATTCGAGAAAAGGTCAGACCAAGTTGAAAGTACAAAGTACGCGGATACAATGGAAAGATTTGAAACTTTTGGTGTAACGTTTAATGAATTTTAGAACTTAAACATATACTGTATACACGAGAATTGGGGAAAGAAATAATCTGCTTAAGAAATTATAGTAAAACATGTAAATTCCGTTTGACAAAAAAAAAGAGTTTGCATCGCTCAGGGTATGAAAAAAACATATTTAAAAATATGGTCTCAGCTTTAAATGTACTTAAAAATTTCAAAAATCATATTTATAAAACATCCATTGTTTAAAGAAGATACGGGGGTGAGAATATCTGCTGAACCACCGCGTATTTACTCCTTATGTATTTTAATTATCATTTTTCTATTAGAAATTGATCAAACTAAATTTCTAAAGCTTTTTTAAAGTGCATATTATTATAATATAACATAAAACTTGAGTAATCGATCACTTTAATGTAAAATGAGAATTTATAGCGACCTACCCGTTCTAACGTCAATCCAACGCCAAAAATGAACACGCCTACTTTTAAAAACTTAAAAATGTAATCCGTGTCCACCAAAACTGTTCGGATTACCTAGATAGATATTATTGACAATAAGATATTAAGACATTATAATATTAAAATATTATTATTATCCGCGTAATCCCGACGACGAGCACAAATCGAAATCCGTTTTGCTTGTTATAAGGACAGTCGCTAAATATAGCTGACATAGATGATATTATTATGTAGATCGCGGAAAATATCCCTAAATCCCATACGCATACAATTCTAGTATCGAGTTGGCCTCGCAAAGTTATTAATAATTACCAGTCGTATGTGTTGTAGTTCGGCGGATTTTCTCTCTGTTCGCATGTTCGAGTATTAAGCCATTTATTAAAAGTTTCCAAATCTTCAATGATTAAACAGTATCTAACCTAATATCCCTTTGGGATTACTCTTAACATGTCGTCGTTTACTGGCTACTGTGGTGAAACACGCACATTTTTCTTGGGCGATACAATATAATATAACATTATTAGTCTTGTTTTAGATAATATAACTAAATTAAATAATAAGCAGAGTTTGGTCCACACTCGGGTCGGAAACGAGAACGGTTTTATCCCAGTTCGGTTGACGAAACCGCAGGCTGATTCACTGCGACCAGGGATTCCCGATCTTTTTAATTGCATCGATTTTGTAAAAAAAAAAAAACGTTGAGGCCCACTCACCTAACAAACAAGTAAAAAATATGGTGACCATTGAACTGGCTCCCGATTTTGGGATAGTACGAAGTCGACCCTTGAATTGGCTCCCTCTCTAAATATTATTTAACAAGGGGTTCTCGTATTATACGCGTTTAATTTTATGACGTCGTTGGCACTTTACACTCAAGTATAGTCTAGCGCTGGATATACAATTATATATATAATATGTATGTATACAATTATTTAATTTAGTCTTATAGTATAAATAATATAATATTTTGAATATATCATATAGTGTTCAAGCTGATACTACAATTACTGTAAGAAGTCCCAATATAATAAAACCACGCCGGAAAGAAATTAGAGATAAAATCAAATTTTTGAAGATGAAATTCGAAAATATGACGTTCGTGTGAATTCAAGTTTTCAATACACACAAATATAGCCAATAAGTATAACGAGATACCGTAAACCATGTAATAAAATTAAGAATTATACTAAACTTATTTGTTTATCTTGAGCGTGACTGACGTCAACTACTCCAAAAAATAACGTCTAACTTTAAATTTTTAATAAAATTTTGGAAACCAATATATTTTTGAAAATAAAAGGTTAGGAGCTAATTCAATAGTAAATTCTTGGAAGCCAATTCAAAATTACTTATTAAAGGTAAAATATTGACTACCTGTATTTCGGAGCCAATTCAATTGCACCGAAAAATATAAACACGGATTAATAGACAGGTTATTATCGATTAAATGTTTATTACCTAATCTAACCAAAAATATAGACGTTTTTCAAATCTTATACTACTAATTGGCATGAGTTACAATTTTCTGACCCTTATCTTCAACTAGCGCCCGCGATCCAGTACCACGTTGTCCGAAGCCCACAGATTGGGAACCACTGACTGCCACGGTTATCAAGTGAAGAGGAGGTGCAAACACCTCTATCCTTATTTTCATACTACAAATTAATAATATGCTTAAGAGGAAGTCCATGCCCGCATGTGACATTTCCGTCTCATAATAGACGTATAACATAACACAATTTTTTGCGAGCCCCTGGCACCATCGAATTTGAGTTTTTTTTAAGAAATTCCAACTGATAGTTTGTCCCCAAGTGCACCGCAAAGTGTCGTATCCAGCACTCGGAAATTAATATGTTTGTACATTTTTTTAACTTTCGGTACAAATGATCCCTAATCGGTTTTTTTTACGATCATTCAAATTGGGAGCGTTAGTACTTACATGTGACCCTCAAATTATCATTCGAGTGATTTTTAAAGCTTTTGGTTGGAAAATGATTAGGCACAAATAGGTGCAAATAAAGCATAAATAAAAACCCAAAAATATTTTTGCTGTTTTTTCACGAAAGTTTAATGTAGGGTGCCTGGACACGAAGTCGACCAAAAGTAATAAGTTCAGTGTTGTTAGCTTTAAATATTAATGCGAATCGACTTATGGTCCAACTGAGAAAGGTGAGAAATTGCCTGTTTTTGTACGTTGTAGTTTTTACTATATTTTAATTTACACGAAACAAATTGCAAATTTGTATAATGTTACAGCAATTTAAAATTTCTCATAGCACGCTTGAAAATTAAAATATTTAAAAATAAACCAAGGTAGGTACATACAAAACATTATAATTTAACGTTTTCAATTCACTCAAATATTAAAGTTAAAAACACAAAATCGGTTCTCCTGGATGCGAATTTTTTACCTAAATAGGTCGTCGTGCATTTGTAAGGCGGAGAAAACAATACGCGTGTGGGTGCGGCGTCTTAATATTTTGTGTACACTTTCGCAGCCATTCTTATAACGCCGGCCTGATCATTGGGCGGATATAATTAAATCAAAAAGTAATATTGGAATTTTAGTGTGCAGTCTCTTTGGCAGTGTCTCTTTATCCGTTGGAAAACATTTCGAAAATATCGTTCAGTCATAATTATAATTATTGTTTGTAAAATTAATTTCCCTTCCCCCCTCCCTCCCAACCAAACTGCAGTAGGTATACAGTAATAACGGATCGCGAAAAGTATTATTTCAATTGTACTTTGTGTGTTACTCGCAGCGTTTATTTTATTGTTGTTCGTCTCGTTTTCTAGAACGTAATTAGAACATAATTATACTGTCTGTATCATAATATATTATTTCAGTAATTGTACCGCGTAATTCGGACATACAAGATTTTATCAACGTCGAGCGCAGTACAATTTTAATCTGTTTTCGAATCTAAGTGCAGTTCTACCATTATTACCTACTTCTATTGATTATAAGCTCAGACCGAAAACACAACCATATCATCTCGAAGATAACTAATTAATTGTTTATAACAATTATAATAACATTATTGTTTGGTTTTTACTGAATATGCATCCGTGCGCACTCGACATGACCGTTTAAGGCGGCCTTATAATTATATTTATTATTCGTGTTCATTCGTAGTGATTATTGAAACATTTACAATAACAAACCGTATAATAAATTGTGGTTGCCAGTAATTTTGCTTTAGAATCGTCTGTCAACAGTAGCATTTATTAATGTAATCGATGAATGTAATATAATAAAATACAAAAAAAAGCACGTCATAGACGATTATAATAAATTGAAAAATTAGACACTGCACTGCGTATTGATCACTAATTGATTACCTAATTTCGTTTCAAATAAACTGTTATATTTTCACCGCTAAATTATATTGAAACAAATGTTTATAGTACCATTAAATCTTTGAATGTTTAAAATATTTTACAATTGAGCTTATAATATTTTATGCGTTTGTTTTAGTTTCGTAATTAGGTATATATAACACGCATGCATATCGAATGAATGGTTTTATCGTATAACAAAATGCACACTAATTGCAATTAAATATTTAAGTTCTTTATAAATAATGTATGGCTTGGAATATTATTTCCGTATTTCTAGTTCGGCTACGTGTCGACGATAAAAAAAGTAATTTTTATCAGTAAAGTCGACGTCACACAAATTGAAAAGATTCTCGAAACGCCAACACTCGTTTTGTGTAGGTTTATTAATACGTTTGTCGTAAAAAAAAACAAGAAATACAATTCGTGATTATCGGTAGGCATGTTAAAATAGTATCAACAGATGAATAAAAGTATCATTGAAATGCCGTTTCGCGAAGTAAATTAAATAAATAAAACCGCCTCGACGATGTGCCACTACTGCTGCTGCAGCTCGCAAACAAATCGCAGTCGACAAACTGATCGGCGGACATCATCTCATAAGTAATTATTACACCTATATGTACAATAATGTTGTTATAACTATACGATATATTATATCAGGCAAGCAATCTTAGTGTTGGGATTGTTAATCACTCGGTGTACGTGCGGAGCGAACGTGAAGTCGGAATTGCCCCGTCGTAATTGAAATCGTTATCGCAATGCTATACGATACTTATTATTATTATTATATATGTATTGTATCGAATTTCATTCACAACGATATATACTGATAAAATATATTTACACGTGTTTCGAGTAAGACGACTGAAAATCGTACCGTTTATACGACAATATTATAATATATATATAGTAAATTAACACTAAATCTATGGATCTTTTTATTTTTTTTTACGGTTTCGACGTCTTCTCGTAATATACAGACGCTTTTATTTTTTCATTCGAAATACACGATTCGTGAATAACTATTAAATTATACCTCGACTGGGCGAATAAATGAAGTCGCCCGGCGAATGAGACACTTTGTCAAAAAGTGATGTCTTATTATCACCGCAGGACCTAGCTAATCGCCCGAGGTAATTAATTCTTGTATAATAATAGCCGCTACAGTTGATAAGGTCTCTTTCGGGCGGATCGCCAGAAATGTTATCCGTGTTGAGTTGTTATTTAACAGAATGATTGGTTAAGCGGAGTCTAACATATTTGTAGAGGGCGGATGCTGTTTTGAGACTGTGTTCGTGTGCAAATTCGTGTGTAAAGTATAATTGGAAACGTTGGTGAGTGCGCATGTTATTAAGCGGAGTGTTATTGATTGGGAAGATTGGATTTTCAGTAAATAGCAAGGTATGGCGGCTTCCCCGTGTTTGGAGCTCGTTGGGCTACCCCATGAATGTAGGTCTTGCTTTGCATAGAAATTATTTGTGTTAAGGTTGACCTTTGAATGTGTAAGTATTTTAAAAAATATATAGAAGTCATCACGTTTTTTGGTTAATCTGTACCAGTTTTACTTTAACACGATAGATAAATCAGAGCGAGTCATTTTTTCAAAAAAAAAAAAAAAAATACCTATCATTAGATAAAGATTTCTTTTTGGGGAGTAAAATTTACATCGAATGACATTGGAAGTTCTCATTTTTACTCTTTACATAGTCTACGAAGCAGACAATATTATAACATTTTAAGACGAATTAATAGAAGTTTAATTTGTGCATACTTAAGAAATTCAAATAATTGTGAATCATTAGATATTACAGTAGATATTTGAGAGGAAAAAAACACAAATGTTTAACAAATAACTATCTACAGTTTGTGATGAAAAAAGATATTTTTCAATCATTATTATAGGTCACCATGATTAATGACATCAAACTTAGTAATTCTCCTTATAAGTTATACGCGCTTTTAAGGTTATCACAACTTCTGGCTCCAAACTTTTTAGATAAATTTTCGAATTAAATTACTATTCAGCGTTTATTTTTAGTTAAGGCGTGTTCTGCGATGGCATATTTACATTTTGTTATGACGCTTTTACAACAAAAAAATATATACGATAGCACTCAATCCGCGTTAAATCGTATACATATATATACAAGTTATCTCACGAATATCTGACATATGAAATAACTTTTGTTGTATTTAACATTCAATATATTTTTTTTTAATTTATAGATGCATGCGCTACATGTATAATATCAAAAAAATGTTTTTATTTTTTTAATACTGAAAATAAAAAACTTAAAATTTGATAAAAATTTTTTTTTTTTGAAAAATATAAAATAGCCAATTTGTAAATATAATTTTTAGAAAAATGTTAATGGTAAAAATATCCTTTAAAGTGCAATCGTTTATTTTCTACAATTTTTAGAAGTTTTTGGAAATTTGAATTATTTTCACCTTTATCGTAATAAAATAAACCACTATCATCAATTACTACCGATAACTAGTTACAATGACTATTATCGATTTATTTTTCTAAGAATTTCTGAAAAATTGAAAAATTATAGAATATAAACAATTACACTTTAAGAGATATTTTCACCATCAACATTTTTCTAAAAATCATATTTACAAATTGGCTATTTTACATTTTTCAAATTAAATTTTTATCAAATTTAAAAATTTTTTATTTTCACTATTAAAAAATAAAAACATTTTTTATTTTTATATTATACACGTAACGCAAGCATCTAAAAATTAATCAAAAAAAAAAAAATTGAATATTGAAGACAACAAAAGTTATTCCATATGTCAGATCTTCGTGAGACACTCTGTATATGCATACGCATAATGGCAACGCATCGATAAACTTTTATCTGAAAATTCTCGTTGTTTTTTAGCCGCTCTGTGCAAATATCGATGAAATCCTGTCCTCGGAAATACAATTTTAATTTTTTTCGCCGTCGTTTCAATCGTCCCAGGGTCGAGCTTCCCGTGTTTTTTTCGAAATTTTCTTTCTCTATTTTCACCATGAACATTTACAACACCGCGGATATGATGGTGGAAGGGGGGGGGGGTAATACACATGACGGAGTCTTAGGTTTAAACCACCTGCAGTGTTAAGAGTCTGACATTAATCTATTATCCGGTGACATAAACATTTAATTTTATACTCCCCCCCCCCCAAATTATATGTACAAGGTAATACAATCATCGTCGTAATCTCGTCTGATACGGCACGAATAAACTATATACGCTGCTCGTATACCATTATATGATCTTAATTAAACGCGTATAAATGTTATAAGCCCATAACCGGGTATGAATATATTTTAATTTGAGGTACCGAAAAACCGTAAAACGTTTTACGGGACACCGAGGTATAACACGTGTAGAATAACCGACGTACGAATCAAAACTATAAGCGTGCATTTTTTTCCCGTACCTCCCAGAGTTCTTGTAAGTTGAAGGCGGCTATAACTTGCTATTCGACATCGCCACATAAAAAGTTTTTTTTAAAATGCTATATAACATTATGTTGTATATAGATGAACGCATTGCCAATGATAAGTCAAAAAAAAAAAAATGGTCGACATCGAATAAAAAGTTAGTCGCAATCACGATGCTGTTCAAAATGTTCAAAAAAAAAACGTCATGTTCATAACTTTAAAGGTATAATTAACGCGATTTATTCACTAGAATGGTAATTATTAAAAGAATTATGTGTTTAAGACCGTTAAGAAAAAAAATTAACTTTTAGATTTAACAAAAATACCACGTTTCTATAGTCACCGGCATTGCTATAATCATTCATAGGCGATTAAAACGTTCTCGGCGCAGTAGAGATATTTTGCAATGTTTAATTAATTTTATTTGAATAAAATGTTTAAAAACAATCATTTGTATGCTCGGTAAAATGCATAATACAGTTAAATAATAATCCAAAATGAAATAATTGTCTTTGGTGTGGACGTGTTTAGCCACAGATACACACGAATAATAATAATTTTATTATTATTGTGTAAATAATTGAATACGTTGTAGTTGAATAATAAGAAAAAAAGTATTTAACTAATAAATCAATTGTTAAGGATTTCACATTAAACATTTATAATTAAAACTCAATCGAAAGTTTCGCGTTTAACTACAATTCTTGTAAGACTTTATTTTACTTTATTATTTGTTTAAATGGAATCTTAACTTATTCGCATTAAGTAGGTACAAACGTATTTTAAACACACGAAATCATTCGGTATCTCCAATTATTAAACTAAAACGGTGTTTATGAGTGAACGAACAACCGAAAAGCGTACCTTTTTCCCGTATTATTATTTATATTACGATAAATCTCAACGTTTTGAAATGCGAAAAGGTCAAAAATTGTGCAGATAGTACGCGGTTTTTACATCGCATACGCGTTTATAATAATATACTATTTTATGGTTATAACGTCTTCGTCTCGTTGACTTGAAATACTTTTCATTAAATTTAAAGTTTTATTTATTA
>JACXSJ010002873.1:0-34944 GCA_014851325.1 Pentalonia nigronervosa
TTGGTTACACTAATAAATATTTTCGAAAAACTGTTTTAAATTTTCAATCCTTTAGCTATAAAAAATTTTTATTTTTAGTACGTGCACCCGGGTTACGTGTACATGTGTACTCTAATAACTGTGTATAACCACGATCCCTATTAAAAACTTATCATTTTATACATTTTTAACTACTAAATAATTTGCAAACATTCGAAATATCGATAAATTTGGTCAAAATGTCAACTTTAAATACTTATAAAAAAACGTGTGCATTTATATCTCAAATATTTTGGAAACTGCTTTTAGAACAAATTACAATTTCAAAAAATTTGACCCAATGAAATTTTTTTTATCGATATTTAAAGAAAAATAAATTTCTTAAGTCTACAATTACCTCAAAAATTGCCAAAATATTTTTGATTTTTTTTTAGTGTATAGAAAAAGGTAATTTATACCTTTGGTGAAATTTTCAAATGTCTACGATTATTTCTTTTTGAATTACATCATAATAAGAAAATCGTTCCCCGAGAAAACGGGTGAATATCCAATGTCTAATTTAAAACGCTCATAAACAATTACTTTGACTTTTCAGTAAATTTTTTTTTTTAGAAATGTAGACAAAGTTATAGAGATCTTTGTATTGAATTTTCAAATCTTAGATTTGAATAGAAACATTTTTATGAATTTCCTAGTTAAAAAAACTGCAAAGTTTCGTGATTTTTATGTATTTTCTCGAAATTTCAACTTTAGATGTTTATAAAAAACTATTGGAGACTTACGCTCAACTTCTTTTTCAATTTTCACTTACAACAAGTTATAAAGAACTTTGTATTAAATTTCTAAATTTTTTCATTGACTGAAAAAATTTTTATCGGTAATAATAATAATAATAAAAAAAAAAAACCCCGATCATTTATTATGCTTATCAATAGCTCAAGAAAGTCAAAATATTTTGAAAATTTTATGGTGTATAGAAAATGCTTATATAAACATTGGGTTAAAAATTCATATATCTACTGTGATTACTTTTGGTGTTATACCAAAAAACAAAATCGATTTTGTCGAAAATTGGCTTTACATAAAAATTACCGTTTTTCCCTTAATTTTTTTGTTGTTTTTCGCGACGTATTTGAAAACTATGGAGAATATTTTACTTAAGACCCCTCAAAGTATTAACTAAATTCACTTTCCTACCGGAAAAGACATTGATGTAGAAAATCAGAGCACTTTTATTGCCCTTAAGTCCTTAAATGTAATGACAGACAAAAATAAAATCCATATCATTGTAAAATCAATACATTTCTTTTATCTGCTCAGAATCTAAAATTGAAAATATGAAATGCTATAAATAACTTAAATTAAGTCCAAAAAATTTAAAAATTTCGTTAAAAGTATATAAAATTATAATTTAAACATCAATGGAATATTTCAAGTTTCTAGGTTTATACTTTTTACAAAACTAATATCGTTTGATGAAAACGTTATTTTACACGTAAAGATTCGATTTCATTAAAACTTAAAAACCAGACCCTCATAAAAAATATTTTTATTTTTTAATTAGCGTTTAACTTTTTTTTAATACTAGTAGGCAGTAATGATTTACGTCACAACTTATGAGAAAACTTATATTACATTTTTAAATCTTAAGTATGAATATTATCAAGTTGACTGCCTTGTGTATCATATGTGGTACACGCCAAACTTTCAATTATTGTCCTTAATATTTTACAAATATTTACCTATTTTGTTTTGAGTATCATATACATTCAGAACATGCACTCAGTAGTTTTATGATATTTAAGGCGTTCGTGGCAAGATCAGTGAAATTGGTAGGGCAATCAACTTAAAAGAGGGAAAGTTGAAAAGTAGGTGACGTTCTGCTACCTACTGTACATATCGAGTTTACATTGTACCTCTTTACATCGTCATTGAGTAAATTACTGTAATGTATGTGTAAAATTTGAATTCAATGAAAAATTATTGCAAACGAAAAATAATTTTGAGTTAAGGTAGTCTGTTAATCTATATCTATCAATAAGTATATTTCATGATGAAATAATATTTTATTATATTGCTATTTCAATAATTTATTTTGTTATTAGTAATACAGTAGGTTGAGTTGATTTTTTCCGAAAATATTACATTTATTATTTTGATATTTAATTATTGAAATAATATATATTTAAATCGCACATTATACTGGTAGTGATTAACTTTTAAGTCAATACCGATTTACCGACTTACTGAACACCGAAGAACGGTGTAAAGAGGTTCGTAGTATAAATAGGCAATAGCATACAATTAATCAACATTTTTGTAAAAGCAATTGTGTATAATAATGTTATATGTAAAAGTTTTAAGTTACTTGAATATAATTTTCGAATCATAACAAAATAACTATCATCCTTCCTTGTTTTAATATATAATTTCTTTCAAAATTCATATGTTTATAAAAAAAGTCATGCATCTTTATTATTTTTAAATAGATATAATAACAAAAAATATTTTTAAAATAATACCATATAGGTACATAAAATGTTAATATTAACATTTGTGTTAAGTATTTACAGTTACTCGTACTTGAATTACAATAAAATAAAACAACCGCTTTTGTCATAAAATCGTTTAGTGTTATTTTCGTTCATTTCCTTTGCTCCTCCTCCACCAAATGATTTTGAAAAGTACTGGAAATTTTCTATTTTAACTTCAGAAAAGTACCAACTAGATCTAATTTGCTATCAGAGACCATCCTCGAGTTTGAATACCGAAGTATTTAACTTCTAGAATACACATATACAAAAAAAAAAAAACACATTATTTTAAAATCAACATATTTATTGCTTCACTAAGAATCTAATATTAACTTTAGTTAGATAAGGTATGTCAACATTAATAACTTAATGTCTTATGTTAGTAATAAGCAATATAATATATAACTGTAAAAGTTTAAGTTATTACAAAGAAAATCAATTATAACTCTAATTAATAGATAATAGGTGTGTAACAATAAGATTTTATCATAACGTATTATTTTATAAATTAACTAAAAAAAGCTTAAGTTATAACAATGAATACTTAACTTTTTAATAGTTACTATTAATGCCCCTCACTTTTATTATTAGTTTTTTAAATATACATTTAGCATTTTACATTTTTTTAAAACATTTTTGAATGTATTTTATTCAAACACATGACTTTTTGAACACTTTTTGTTCAAACTAGGATAATTGTTTTTCACTTATTAGTTATTTTTATTAAAAGTTGAGATGAGATAATAATTGGACCAAAATTTTATGGAATACCACTCCTATACTTACCTAAATATTTTTAATATATCTTATTAACTTCTGGTTTGACATTTGGTTTTTATGAATTTAATATGATGTGATTCAATAAAATAAAACATTTAAAAATTTAGAACAATAATAAATAGTAAAATATAATATTAATTTCAAAATGTTTTATTTTATTTTTCGAAATTATATTCAAATCGGTATGATTATTGTATTAATATACATGTATATAAAGATACAAATTAAATACAATAAATTAAAATTATTCAAATAGTTTATTTATTACTACAGTACGCGTTACAGTTAAATATAATAGATTTATTTAGATCCGTTACCCCAGCACTACCATTTATTACACTTGACACTGTTTTGAATAGGCCAAGCCCTGAAGTATCTTTTTATTTACATTTATGGTACAGAAGCATACTTGGAAAAAGAGTTCAAAACGTTGAAATTTACATCATTTTTCTGCTAAAGGTGTAAGGAATTTATCTCGAAGAATCTTTGAAAATGTCAAAGTCAACCAACTGGTTTACAGAGCATGCCAATTGAGTGGGCACTCCAATTGAACAATTATTTCGCTGAGAGATTAAATTTCTTAAGTAAGAACCGTGTTTTCTTGCTTGACCTGGTTTAATGCAGTGAATACATTATCGAGAGATTATTTAAATTCATTGACAGTTAAATCAAGGCTAGATTCTTTCAACTTCGCTTTAAGCTTTTTTGACCCGTGTTATATGAATTTACCTTTGACTAATTGTTCACAATAATTACCAAACATCATTAAAACTATTATTTTTAGTAACTTCTAGTAGAAATTGTAGAATTAGTCTTAGTTGTCATAATGGAGATGGTAGCAATACAAATAAGTCATATGCAAGAAAACATTTAATTAATGTGAAAATATTTATAAATGCCTAACTAGACTTGTGTATACAACATTAAAAACATCTTGAACTAAATAATTACACAATTGAATCAATACGGTATAAGTAATAAATGTTTTTTTGAAATAAATATTTACAAAAATGCATAGGCGCAAATAACCTAAATTTTTGGGGGTTCAAACTCCCACCTACTCCATAACATACTTAGTATTGCAGAATATATTAATTAATACTAATTACTAGGTTTTGAACTAGGGAGACTTTTCCGATATTTAGAGGAATTTAGTCTTCCATGCGCCTCCCCTCCCCCCCTCACAAATTGCACCTACTCAAAAATGTAAATATTTTTTTTAAAATAATAAGCGTTGAGCAACAAAAAAAAATCCCCCTGCTATATATACACCAAACAAATATTTAACAGAAATATATTTTTATCGGGAAAAGTGTTATTATGGAATAATATATTTATAGAAAATTCCAAATAATTTTCAAAAGCGCCAGAAAAAAAAATAAAAATAAGGAAAAACGGAAACTTTTACGCAAAGCCAATTTTAGATACATGCAATATTTACAGAATAACAATTGTTTATATTAGTATTTTCAATATATGGTAACATTTTCAATATATTTTGACACTTTTGAGCTATTTATAGACATAAAAAAATATTGGTATATATATATATTTTTATTTTCAATAAAATTTTTTTGAACGATTAAAAAACTTGAAAATTTAACACAAAGTTTCTCTTAACTCGTTGTTTTTGAAAATTAAAAAAAAAGATGAAGGCTAGTCTACAGTAATTTTTTATAAACATCTAAATAACAAACACAAATTTTTAACAAAGTTCGACAAAATACTTCAATATCACAAAAATTTGTTTAAATCTAAGATTTGAAAATTTAACACGAAATTCTGCATAAGTTTTTCTACTTTTCACATAAAAAAAGTTTACTGGAAAGTCAAGCTAATTTTTTATGAGCGCTTAAAACTAGATTTTGGATTTTCACACTCTAACTAATAATTTCTCTAAAAAAGATTTTCTTATATTGTTGCAATTTAAAAACTAATTACTATAAACACTTGAAATTTTCACAAATATTAAAATTGTCATTTTCTATACAATTTAAAATTATAAAAATATTTTGTCTTGAAGTTTTCGTTTTTTTTTTTTTAGATTTTTTTTTTATAAATATTGATAAAAAAAATTATTTTTGGGTCAAAAAGCTTGAAATTGTAATACAATGTTTCTCATAAGTTGTGGTAATTGAAAACAATTTTTAAATAAGGCAATTATTTTTATAAGCATTTAAAGTTAAAATTTTGACCAAAGTCCATCAAAATATTGAATATTAGCAAATTATTATATAGTTAAAAATGTACAATTTTTATAGTTTATGGTTGAAATTTTGAAACAAGGTTTTTCATAATTAGTTAATATTGTAAACAAAAAATTTAAAAGGATATTAACATGCTTTCTTTTTATAGAAATTTTAAATTCAAATTTTCTGAAGATAGACATTTAAACGAAGAATAACGATATTCGTTTTAAGATTTAATTGTAATTTAAAAATATTATTCGTGGTTATTTTAAACTCTTAATGTATATTATTATATTTTAAACATTTAATAATATTTTAATATTATAATGTTTTCGGGAAAAATTAATTCAACCTATTGTATTATTAATAGTAAAATTAATTACTTTAACAGCAATAATATCATAAAATATACTTAGTCATAACCGTCTTCGCTCAGGAACATTTTTTTTATCCAATAAATTTATATCATTAAATTCAAACTTAACATGTTCATTTAGTGACCCACTCGACACCCACTAAATATTAGAGTGGTGCCCACTGGACTATCATTTTATTGATGAATTTAAAAATATATCTTTTAAAATGTATTTGTTATTTATTTAAACAATAATTTCTACTTAATAGTTAAATTGGTGAATATATTTATGCGATTATATTATATATTGGTTGTAAGACACCCACTCTTACAGGTCGCAAGCTTATGTAATATCCAATTTACAATTTATTGATCATAATAGTTATTTCCTATTTTAAAGTTGAGATTCTCGTGACATTTTAGTTCAATAAAAATGAATTTTGTACACATGCATTCGAAATAAATAAATAAATTAACACTAATTATAAAAAATATTTTTTAAATACTTAAAGATGAAAAATATAATTTTTCTATCAATAATATTTACTCAAAAGAAACTTTTCATAAAATAAATACATTCCTACCATACATCGTTCTCTAAGAATAATAATATATTTTTATTTCAAGCCAGGAGGAAATTTTTTTGTTTTTAATAAATTTGTTAGGTATGGAAATATATAAATATAATACATTTTTTGCTAAAATTCTGTTGAGTGCTTAATAATCAGTGTCCAATAAATGATTGTATATTGGTAAATATAACGTTAATAATGTTATTATAACTAACTGATTTGCACTCATTTTTTATTTATTCTATTAATAAAATTCTTACTTATTTTTGTATATTATATAAATAAAAATAATACAAATTTTTTTATTGAAGCATAGCTTCAGTAGCCGGGCATTAGCTTGTGCTAAAACCATTTTATTTTTACTAATACAATTAAATGTATTTAATAATCAATTTAATCGAAAACGTAAATTACATTTGTTATTAAAATGATTGTTTGTTTTATTTGTTATAAATCATTAAATTAAAATATCAATATGATTTTAGGGATTGTTCCGGATGCAATACAAACAGAATGTGCAAAATGTAATGAAAGACAAAGAAAGCAAGCAGGAAAAGTTTTGGCTCATTTACTACAGTACAAACCAGAATATTGGAACATGTTGGTGAAAAAATTTGATCCAAATAATGTATATTTGAAAAAGTATATGGCAGACAATGATGATGACGAAAAATTATCTCTTCAAAAACTTACCAACGATACTCATAAATAAAAACTAAATATTTAAAATTAATATTATTATAGAATAACTATTTTTTTTAACATATATATTTGTTTTGAATATATGTATTTTAAATTACATAAAATAAGTCAATACACCTATAATATAAGAAGTAGATTTAAAAATATTTGATGAAATATTATCATAAAAATGTATTTTATGTAATTAATACTATTTATTTTTGTATATTTTATATGTATTTTTTTTTTTTTGTATACCTTATAGTATTTTATTTCATACACATACTGTAAATTGTCATAATTTTAAATTGGTATATTAAGATATGCTCACTAATAGGTTATTTTATTATTTTGTGTTTTTATTTATTATTTTTATATAGTATTATATTGATCTTAAAGTTTTTTAAAACTATGGTCTAAAAATTAATCATCTTGAGTCAATAAATGTTTTAAATTGTGTTGCTTGTTTGGTTATGTGTATCGTAAATTATCAATGTTAAGATAGTTGTAAAAGGAGAGTTCCTCTATTCTTCAATTGGAGAATATTTTTTAGATGGATAAGTTGGTTAGAGAATTTTTACTTGTGTTCTTGTGGTATTAAAAAAAAGTAATTAGTGATAGAATATTTAAAATATTGAATCTTCATTGTTTTGTTTTTCTCTTAAACTTTTGGTGGATAATCCGTGAATTATTTTGTTTCCTTAGTTTGATTACCACGATGATGACCTCACAAAATTAGAGTAATAAGTAATTGATTTGTATCTGTAAATTTAATATTTTTTTTCACAATAAATGCATTCACAATGGCTTTAAAAATAATACACGAGCTATAATTTTAGGTGAAATACCTTGAATAACTAATAATAGATACTCTTTAAAGTAATCTGTAACATTACACATATAACATGTCGCACAACTACTAAGTTAAATGTTAGACATAAATAATGAATTTCTAGGAATGTGTATTCAGCAATTCAGCATAATTGGAACTTACATGCTTGTTATCTTATACCTTATGTCTTAAGTTACTTCTGTGTGGTAAATTCAAATAATTTAATTATATTTAATTTAAATATTTAGGCCAAATATGTTCAAAATAATAATACAGTATTTTTAAAATGATATTTTCCAAAATGTCTTCTTTAAATATTGTTAAAATTATAACATTTTTAAATTGCTGAATGGAAATTTATAAGTAATAGTATTCACAATGGATAATAATAAACAAAATATGTAAATATATTTCAAAATAATGTACTTTATATTAATTTACTAATTTAAAACTTTTGCTAATACAAAGTGACGTATACATGAGATCAAATATTATTAAAACGACGAGATGAAATTTTTACAAATATTACATTTAAAGTCAATCAACGTAATCTAAAATTTTTTTATTAATTTTTTGTTTCCAAAAACCTTGATGAACACTGTATTTCCGCTTGGTAATATAAATCAATAATACAATGTTTATAGTAAAAACTTTAAACTATAATAACTATTATATTGTACGATATACTGTAACCAATATTTTAAAATTACTAAATATTTAGTAATTTTCAAAATATATGTTACAATTAGAAAATATACCAAAGTAAATACACGATTTTTGGCGTAGAAAATAAATGGAAAGGTCATATATTATATATTAAACATCATAAATAAATATTTATTTTCTGGATAAATTTTACATTTTACCAAGTATACCAAGTATTTTATATTCCGAAAATAGCCAGAAAACAAACGAATTAATTATAAAAATGAGTACTTTCCTTCTATAAAAACTATTGCAGTCGGTAAAATAGATCAAATATATCACTTTTTGTAAGTCAAGTATTATCATTTATCGTATTTAACGATTTCCCAATAACTTTAAATTTTTAAACAATCATATCTGTTCTAATCCATCAACATTTTTTTTCAATGCTTTTTGTAGAATTATATTTTTGAATTTTAAATTTCAAAAAGTTAATTTTTATTACAAAAGTGATATTGTAAAGACATATTTTTAGATCCTTCCTTGTTAATTTGATTTTAAGGTCGAAGACTCCTCACAAACTTCATAACTCGGCATGCAAATTCATATATACAGTAGAATTAAAATTCACAAAAATAATGTTTTATAGCTATAGTATAGCTCTAATGTGTAAATATATGAGCGAGATTATAGTCTCGAGAAACCCTAGCAAGTAACATTAATTTAATAAATATATCGAAAGTCTTCTTCTTTTTCTTTGCCTTTCATTCCCAATTATATGGACCCTAATATACTCGGCACTCTTGTCCTTTACCTTCTTAGAATGCTGCCCTAATCTTTACTCACACCAATTTTTTTTGTGCCATTTTATATTCTATCAAACCATTTCTTATTCTGTCTTCCTATTTTTTTTTGTCTACATTAATTTTTTAGCCACTCTTACTCCGAGTCACATCTTCCCGTTTCATGACTAGACCATCTCAACCTATTCTTCTTTTTACACTACCCCCAAGTATTTTAGTCCTTATTTAATCCTTCCTTTAACCATTTCACATATACACCTTAGTATTCTAATCTTTGCTATACTCACCATCATAGTTTTGTTAGAGAATTATTGAGATTTTTAAGTTAAATATTTATTAAATACTCAGATATTTAGCATTAGGTATAAGTACTCATATATTATTTTTCTTAAAAATGTTTTAACTATAAAGTAATTTATATAAATGTTAGCGGTGCTTTGAATTTACCTGGTATTATCTATTGTAAAAATTGTATACAAATATTTTTGCAATAAAACTTTATGAATTAATAAATAACTTTACGTGAATAATTTTACAGACACGCAATTTTATTACAAGAAAAAAAATTAAATATGTGTTAAATCACAATTGTTGATTTATTAAAGGCAATAAACTGTCAAACAGATTTATTAATTCACGAGTTCAATAACTTGTTATCTGTTATTATCTTACTGTTTTGTTACCAGTCAACAAGTCTTGTGAGATCATCGATGCATTTAAATTTCAGATAAAATTGCTTTAATTTTTTTCGTACAGAATATAATAATACTATCTGCAACGCCTGTGATAATGCCTGGTTTCGCTTGGTGATTGATTAAGCAATAAAACAGTATATGCTGTGAAAAAAAGGACAATTCGAGATCAAGGATCATGCGGTCACCTCTCACTTTGGGCAAGGTCACTACCCACGAGGCGAGATCTGAAAAGGCCAGAGTGTTGTGGATTTTAAAATAAATTTAGGAACAAATGTAAATAAATAGTAATAATAATAATCAAATAAAACTTACAGCACAATATTGGTTAAAGAAAAAATATATATATTAAAATAAAATAAAGTTTATGCCAAAAAAGTTAAAAGGGCGTAAAACTCGAACAGAAAAATAGAAACAAAAATGATGATAATAATAATAAAATATAGTATGATGAGATAAAATACATTTGTAATTATTTCATAAATATATATAATCCAAAAACCCCAATTTTACCATTGGACAGTCAATATAATAATAATAATAATAATAATGTGGGCATGTACCAATTGCTCACAAAAGTATTTTTTTTATACCAATTCCCCCCAAACTACCTAGAGCAAAACGTTCCAATTGCCCTCATATGTTAATATATACACGATTACAGTGAATAGCTTGTACAATAGGAAGGTAAATATAAAAATAATAAATAAAATAAAAAATTATTTATAAAAATAAAGTTAAGAATTCAGAAATTGGAAAATGACTTCACTTAATTTTCAGTTTCTCATTACTATACCCTCTAGTGAAGTAGACAATTGTTTTGTTGAAGTTCTGATGTCAATTCAGCCTTTATCAGAAAAATTAGTTGAATTTTCTGATTATTTAGATGACACATAATTTTCTCATGTTCAACTTTTCTACCTTCACTGTGGGCTATGAATTCAATTAATTAGAAAGGATTACCAATGCATGTGAATCATTTCATTTGTCATTTTCGAGGAACTTTAGTAGTGCACATCTGAATATTTTTATTTTCGTAAATGTTATAAAAGAAGTTCAAACAAATATATACATTACTATAAGCAGTGTAAATGAAATCAAAAATATCACTAATCGCACATACTTAAACAAAAAAGACAGAATCAAAGAATTTATAAATAAATATAAAAACAAGAGTATCAGTAGATTAGATTTTGTAAAATCTGTGAGTAATTATCATAACAAAACATAATACATAATATTATATTTAATTTTTTTTTTTTTTTTTTGACAAATTATTACATTGAATGCCACATAATTATAATATTTATTATTTTATTGACTATTGTATTCATATTATTTTACTAGTAATTATTATAAAATATAATATTATATATAATTCCAATCATATGAATTTTTTTCTATCATTGTATACTATTTTATTTATTATTTGTATATTTATCTTCCTTTTTTTACGGGCTATATACTTTAATCGAGTATATATTAACATGTAAGGGCAACTGGTACATTCGGTTAAGGGCAACTGGTATATTTAGTTGAGGGCAACAGGTCAACACCCAATAATGTATCAATTCATATATGTTTTATACCACCCAGATACTTAAAAAAAAAGTTTAAATAATTAAATAACAATACGTACATTATATAATATTAAGGGACCAAATACCTGTTAGTATTTAATAGTCCCTCACATCATCGTTTTTCTCACGAACATCACGTAACTATTCCATGGTGATGGAAATAAAATGTTGAACTAAATATGACAAATTTGTTGTCCAGGTAGTTCTCCACGAGTGGTAAAAAAAGAAGAAAGAACACTAAACAGACGGGCCACGAGAGCCGATCGTTGTCTATTGAAAAAATAGGTGCGATGTCGGTAGTATAAATCATAATTAATAATTAAAATAATAATAATACTTGATTACGGGCAAAGGTGGTTGGTACTCTAAGTGTGTGGGCTATGGTTCCATAAAACTTTCGCACATTGGCACATACGGTTAATGTATACACAACAAAGTAGAAATAAATAAATACAAATTATATCAATATTAGTACTAACAAATGAACTCGAATTGCATTGATGTTACAATGTTATTATTATGTAATCTGTTATAAATTCTATATTTCAATAACAGTTGTTTAATTGAGTTAAATAAATCATTTATTTATCATAGATTTTATTTTTAGATTCTTAGAGGAGCAATAAATGTACTTATTAGTTCAATAATACAATAACAATATGTTTTTTTTTGTGTAGAACTGAAGACACCTGAAGTAGAAAAAATATTTTGATCTTCAATGTTGAGGATCGTTTCATGGTAGTAAATTAAAACGTATATCTACTATTCAGCAAAGCTACTTTCTTGGGTTTTTTTATTGAACATGTTTCAAATTATTTTTTCAATAAAAATTTAATTAATGCCTAAAGTCTCAATACTTTCTAGAAGTCAATTTGATGATGTTTAATAAAGTATAGGTGTATACATCTCAGTAATGCGTAAACGCCATTAATTTATATTTAATTTATATTAACTTAATTTTAATTAAAAAACCTAATTTATAGTTTTTAAAACCAAAAATAAATCTAGCATCTATTGCGATGTATTTTTGATATGAATTAGTTTCAAATCAGTAATCCAGTTCATTCTTATATGTGACCAGCATCTAATATAATAAAATGAATTATAGTTCGAAAATTGTCCGTCGAGTTCCTTAGCAAACTTCTTAAATATAAAATATTTCTAACTACAGATATTGATATACTTTTAATTTTCAAAAAAAAAAAAAAAAAAAAAATAATTAACGTTATATATTATACATATTTACAATTAATTAAAAGTTTTAAATATTATAACTATTCATGTGCATAATATTAGAAAAACCTGATGATTCTCAAAAAGAATTTTTGAAGAATTATGAATTTGAATTGAAAAAAAAATATAATACAGACTAGTTTATTTATATTAGTTTGATTATGTCTGACTCCTGATATTGTTAAATAATTATTTGATATGAATTATCTGCTATGACTTAATACTGTTGCAGTTAGATTGATTATTATCATTTCTGAAATTCTCTATGCATATTGAAATTATATTTTCATTGGATTAGTATAAGCTTAGTCCTTAATTCAAGTCAACATTAATCTTATATTAAATAGTGATATCTTATTATAATCTCTGTATCCTTACGTTATGTTTACTTAAAATTATTAATAGTAAATTATTCCAACAAGAAGATAGTATTTTAATTACATACACAGAGTTAACTATAAGCTTTCACTTAAGTGGTGGCTTTATAATAAAAAAATATATAAAGGAATAGAGGTTCATTTTATAATGTAAACTATCTATCTATGGTATAGTGTCTAATTAGTACTTAGTAATCCTCGTTTATTTCATTTATTTACTACTTCTTATATAAAACTATAATCTATAATAAAAATAATAGTGAAATATTGTTTTTTTAAACTTATTTGGTTATTTTAATGAAATAAAAGTTACATAGTTTATTTTAAAATGTTGGGATTTCAACATATATTTATATTATAATGAATAACATTTACATAATCAAGATAGCATTATTAAAAATACTATAACTTCTTATAAAAACTTCACTGAATTATATAAGAATACAGTTTAAAATATTTAAAATACATACTTTAAACCTACCCTAACAAAAATAATTGCAATTCCTTATCTTAATAAATAATTAGGTACATAATATTTATGACTAATGAGCCACGTAAAATATTTGAATAAAAATAATTATACATACAAAATAATATTATTGTAATGATAAAAAAAATTTTTTATTGTAATGATTTTCAAGGTCTTGGAAATTATAATTCTTCTAAACTATAAAACAGGTATAGCGTACACTCAAATAAATATATTTTTTAAAACAAGGTCACCTTTAAAATAAAATGTAAATACATTTTATACTAGTTTGTCAACATAATATCTTGTTTTGAAAACTAATCATTAGCATTACAATTCTATATTTTTTTTCATCAATTAATAAAACATAGTTAACTAAAATAATTTTCTGAAATTTAAAAAGTATAAGTTCACACATGGACAATGTCAACATTTTAAAATATTAGTCTACGATATAAATAAAATATATAGCATCCATATAATTCATGTTTTTAAGAATCTAAAAAATAACATTTAATAATTTAAATACTTTTCATTCCATTACAGCATTTTATTAAAAATGTAATTTAACATTAATTTTTAACGAATATGACAATAGTTAATAAATTAGGCGAAAAATTATTTACTAAATATTAATGAGCTTTTATATTTTGTAAATACTTAATAGCTTTAAATTTTTATTTTAGATGTATTATAATTTATAATGAAATCATGCATAGGTATCTATTAAGTGTTATTATTGCATAAGATATACATATGCCATCTATAAGCTCATACAGTTGAACTGTATACAATTTATTTCAAAAGCATACCAAAAAGAACTCTGGTCATACATTTTTATGTATATTTAAGTTTATTTATCAAAGTTCTATTGTTGACCAAAATTGTTTATTATCATTTTTCTTATTGATCTTTAGAATAAAGATTTCGCATTGGCAAATTGGCTATTAGCACCAAGTCTTTATTATTTGATTTAAGCGTTTATATACAATTAATTTAATTAATTATTTATTAATTAATTTTTTTTATATAGTTATGTTTGTAAATTTTTAACAACATTTTTCAGAATTTTTTTTTCTTGATATATTTATCTAACTTATACCTATAGAATAAAGAAAGAGGAATATTGTGAGAAATTCAACCTTGCTCAGATTATTTATGATTGTTTTTACAATATTATTAGAAAGAACATTTATTTATATAATAAATAGTACATTCAATGTCTATTATATATACCTATTGTATAGCAAGAGTTAAAAAGACAGGTTTTTCAATTTAAATCAATGCATAGTGTGATATATATATATATATATATATATATATATATATATATATATTTCAGGAATTTTATTAAAATAAATTATTCTACATACAAGTACAGATGTACATTAAATTAATATTTTTTTTTTCTACTTGAGTATTTATCGTTACCTTTTAAAGCAGTTAAAATGCTTTGATCTTCAACTTTAGCATATTTTCTAGTAGCAAAGGAGATTTAAAAAGGTCAAAACTCAAAAGTAAAAAATTCTTAGTACATTTCTTAATAATTTGGAAAAATTAAAAAAAAATTAGGGAAACGAGAGTTTTTAAGCAAAATCAATTTTTTATAAATATAATTTAGTTACTTTATTGTAATTCAAAAAATAATAACTGCAAATGTTTGAAAACAACACCAAATATTTAAATTAGCATTTTCTATACAATATGATATAATTTTCAAAATATTTTGACTTTTTTTACTATTCATGGGCATAAGAAATTTTCTAATTTTGTTTTTTAAACGTTGATAATAAATTTTAAGCTAGGCTAAAATGCTCGAGAATTTAATACAAGATCTTACATAAATTGTTTTTAAAAATATAGAAAATAAGTAACCACATTTTTTTTAATAGTCATTTTAAGTTCAAATGTTGACAAAATTGGATATTTAAACAATAAATTAGTTATATTTTGCTTGTGATTTAAAAAAATATTATTCCTAAAAACTTGAAGATTTTTACCTATACGTATATTATTATTAACTGTCTACAATGAAATATTCAAAATATTTAAATCCATTTTAAGCTATTTATACGACGTATCTATTCGTCGCCACGTTGGTATTGATTTGTAATTTAATAACTGGTAATATTATAATAATCAGATTTTATATGTAATTATTTTTGACAAACATTTGTTCTACCAACATTATTATTAATACTAATAGAAAAATAAATTACTTACTAAAACAATAAAAATTTATTTTCAAATATTTTTAGAGAAATAGGTTAATAGATTATTTCCGTTCATGATAGTTTTTCATATGCAATTATTTATTATTAAATTCAAACTCAACAGATACATTTCAATGACTTTCTCAATGAAGAGGTTCACCAGCTATACAGCAGAGCGAGACCTCGGTTTTTTAAGAACAACATCATTTTATTTCTGATTATAATTATTTTTATAACTTGATTTTATAATAATTGTTATAATTTAATATTTCTCATATCATTAAAATTATAACTTTAAATGATATGCATCATTTACAATATATTTTTTTTTTATTCTATGTTTTGATGCTATATACTAAGTTCAGAGCTAGTTTACTATTTTAATTTTGCTGAGTACTTAAACTTAATATGATACTGTTAAATAATTTTATATTAATATTAAATATAGTTAAAAATAACTTTAATCTTGAAAACTATAATATGTAGCTTTAACTCTCTTCTAAATTATCTTAACAAATAATAAATGTTACTTCTATGAATTCGTAAATTTAATATTTATAACTTTTATAAATAATAAGAATTAATATGTAAACAAAAAAGTGGAACAAGTAATAATAAAATAATGTTAAAACATTGAATATGAGTATATTTTTGCACTATTTCAGATGGGCCTTATAGCAATGGATATGTTAGTACTAACTACCAATAGGATTAAAAGATTTAGTGATGTGCACTCGTCTTACCTTAATTTACTGTATATGTATACATTAACGATTTTTCATTGTTTTCAATTTTATTGACTATTAACTTTTCATGTTAAAATTACAATTTTTCAAATCATTTAAGGTCATAATTTTAAAATTATATTTTTGAAATGAGTTAGCCAAGACATCAACACAGATTAATTTAGTAGAACTTTAATAGAAACTAATTACATTAGAATACAATAAAACAATTATTCATAATTAAATGTACATTTTTGGTGTTATATTTGATTGAATTGAAATTTCGTTAGTCTATATTTATTATTTAATAGTTTAAAATAGTGAATATTAATTATGAAAACTGTTAAGTAGAATAAAATAGTATTATACATAAGTCATTAAAAATTACAATTGAAGTGTATTATTATGATTTTTTTAAAATTTTACCGAAATAAATCTGACGGAAATGATAATATTTATTACGAATTGTCCAGAGAATGATATTTCAATGAATACATTTAATGGAAAACAATGATATTGTCATGACGTCCCACTGACGTAGATATAAACAGAAATTTCCCTGAAAGCTTAAACTTATAATTAAATATATCCTGAGACTATTTTTTATAATTATAGCAACATAAATAATGTATGTGCGTTCCGAGAAAACCTGCCGGCAGTTTTATGACGGATTTAGCTCCTGGACCGCTTAAACTGAATGTAAACACGCATCATTGGTCAACCCGTTCGATACCACAACAATAATATTAATGCATATCAAGGAGGCGGTAATCAAGGAAATAAGTACCTGCATTAACCAACTGGCGGGTCGGGCAATGGGGAAATGAATTTCAGAGGTATGTAGTATGCGTACTATGACGACAATCACGCGTCACTAGAAGGTCATCGGGCATGAATTATAATGCTTTAATACCACACTTTGTCTTAGTTTGGTGAAGAATGAAAAAAAAAAACAACACACGATTGATGCCGATGATTATTGCTTATAAAAGCAGTTCTGAAACTCCGTACATTCAGTATACAATTCAACGCCATGGATTCACGAATTGCAGTAGTCTGTGTTGTTTTGGCAGTGTTCGCGGTGGACCAGACGGTCGGAGCGCCGCAAAAAGATGCCGTAGCCATCAGCGATTCCGCTTACACTACCAAATACGACCATATCGATGTGGACCAAGTTCTGGCTTCCAAAAGATTAGTGAATAGCTACGTCCAATGTTTGTTGGATAAGAAACCGTGCACTCCCGAAGGAGCTGAACTAAGAAGTATGTATAATTATTGCATTTTTATAGTTGAAGAAGATAATTACGTTGTAACATTGTATCCAAGATAGGCATTTCCATAGTGTTCAGTATGATCCTCTGTTTGTTGGTTAAACAGTGTTTATTGGATCCAATAAAATGTGTTAGAAAATAAAATACACCTACACACTTTTTACTTACTTTATTTATAAATATTTCTAGTAGCTCTCAAAATCACCTACCTTTATTATGTATATAACTACCCAAATTGTATTTAATTAACAGCCAAAAAGTAAAATACTATAATATTCTTAATTTCAAAAATTACATTAAAATAAGTTGATTAATACGTTTAATATATTAGTCCTTATGGTTAAACTAGACATTTTAGTCAGACAGTTAATAGAACAATAAACAATATTGATAGTACACATAAAATGTTAATGTGTTTTTAATTCAATGATATTTTTTACATGAAACATTATTTTACAGTATTTTTATAGAACATAGTAATACGTTGGTAATAAAATAAAAAATGTAATCATTAATCTTAAATATTTTCATTTTACAGAAATTTTACCTGATGCATTAAAAACACAATGTTCGAAATGCAATTCCACACAAAAAAATGCTGCTCTTAAAGTAGTTGACCGACTCCAGAGAGATTATGATAAAGAATGGAAACAACTTCTTGACAAATGGGACCCTAAACGTGAATATTTCCAAAAATTCCAACAATTTTTGGCTGATGAAAAGAAAAAAGGTGTAGTTAAGTTTTAAATACAAGGATAAGTTTTTCAGTTAGTGTAGATAGTACTTAGTTATAATTTAGTTTTATCTAAATACATTGATTATTTATTCTTATACATTAGTATGCAGTACCTATATGCACTATTTATCGAATGTATACAAAAATAATAAAAATATAATATCATTACTTATATATGTACGTATCTTGTTTGTTTTTTTAAGAGCATAGAGGAAATAATAAATATTTTGGTATATGTTTTTATTATGTTGTATTTATTTTGTATTCGTCTAAAACATAAAAATGAAGAATAATATATACTCAATCAACATACAGTTTTGTATTTAATTTGAAATCAAAGCAGTCATTTTAATTAAGATTAATCATTTCGTATTCTATAAAATTTTACGAGTGTTAAAAAAAATTCACAGATCGTCATCAAATCAGTATCCTTATGATGTAATAATAACATTATTACGCGCTAAAATATTGTTTAAAAATGATAGTAATAAATTTAATAAGTACTAATAATAATTATTATTGTTTTAAAATTGAACATTCATATTGATAACTCAATATAATTCGTTAGCCTATAACAATTATTACTATTACCATGATCTAAACGAGATAATTTATATAGGCAATATAACTCGTATAAATATAATAAAAAAAAAAATTTCGAACATGCCTTAACTTCCATTTCAACTATATATTAGCCGAGTACCCATACCGATCATATTATTCACATTGATTTCTAATTAATGAACCGAAAAATTCAAGAATTATTTACATTATTATTTTTGTATAATTGTTAAGTTGTGCTTAATACAATATAGAGGTGTTATACTAAAAGGATAACAAAAAAATTACTGCAATTTTTTTTCGACGGTAGAAATTCTCAAGAATTTTATAATTTTGATATAAATGTTCTACCCAAGTAAAATGACTAAAAAAATGTTTACATATTATAGTATTGTTTTTATAAGTAATATTAAATTATGACTATTAAAGTCTACTGTCGAACTTAATTGAAAGCTGTAGTCCTCATTAAGAATGACGTCTAGACTCTCACAACAATCCTGGGAGTACAATATTTTATGAAACAAGGAAAATGTTGTACCCTGTTATGTTAATTTTACCGGTCATACATATTATATTGTGTATCTAAAATAATTATTATTAGTTTGAATTAAATATAATATTGTAATATGTATTATACTATATTTTGAAGAAACATACTAAATTTGTTCATCAGAAATGTGTGCGAAATGTGTGCACCTTAATTCAAGTCTAGGAAATTGTGTGTTCCGTAATATTGTACATTTTAAATTTGTTTTAAATGTCACATTCACAATACTAAAAAAAAAAACATAATAATAAACTCATAATATTAAATTGGCACAGTAAAAACTTCTTATATGACATAAAAATAAAATAAATAAAAATAACTAATATAAGAATGACAGAGGTAATCATATTAATGAACTAAAATTATACAGTCTTTTTGACTAGAAATTATAATGTAGTAAATTATATTTTACTATTACATTGTTTGTACGAAATCATAGAACGGAAGTAAGTATGACAATTCCAAAAATTAACGATTCTATTAAAACATTTAAATTGAATTAAATACCATCAGTGTATAAAATTAAATTGTATTGAATACCGAGTACTGCATATATTAGTCTTAAATAATTATTATATGCAATTTTATACCTAACATTAATTTTTGTAGGTAACACAATTTCTTTTTAATAATAAACTTATTTATAACATATGACATTAACCATTATTGTTTTATATTTACACATAATAATTTATTAAATATTGCATACTTTAAGAAAAAAGAATTTGTGTTGTGTAAGTTTAATATAAAAACAATTAGGTACTTCGATGAAAGTACCCATATGACAAACACAAGATAGTGATGATACAAAATTATAATTACTACTATTTTTAAGATACAAAAAAAAATGTATTGTTGCGAATGAAATAATTTTTTTAATTATTATGTATAAAACATTTATTTCCTTAATAATTAAAACCTAATTTATTTTTACACCGCGGTTTTAATTACAAAGTTTTCTTATTCTATGTGTATAATATGTTAATCTACGAACATTTTATCAATTCTGGTCCCAAATACATGGGTCCAAACGCAGGCTTGAACACCAAATACGAATTATTATCGCTGAAAAATATGAAAAATAATGCCTACATTATTATTAAATTAAAATTGTTTCTACATTTTGGAATAAGTCTAATAATTTTTGATTATATGCGTTTATCAATCAAAGGTTAAAGTTTACCAACTATTGTTATCTTATCTGTGAATATATCTACTAGGTTTTTTATGTCCATTGAATCTATAATTGTCATATTATGAAAAGTTTTGAAAACATAGACCAATATGAGTTTTTTAAATTCCATTTTTCTGATATTTCATTTGGTATATTTTTAACATGAGGTATAAATTAATGAGCTCACAATAGGAAAAAATAAGAATAATTCCAAAAAATTGAAGTTGGCTCACGTAGCCTCCATACATAAAATCTCTTAAGCTATTCTATTCATAAAGTACTAATATTATCTCATACAACTTGAGGTAGCAAGACAGAAAGTCTAATTATATCACAATATCACATACATATTGATATAATTATTTATTCAAATCAAATATATTTTTTGAATAAATGATGAAAGCTAACTAATAACGGAAAATTGCTCAATATGGAGGTATATATTATAAGTACCTGAAAAATTGTCCAAGTTTATTTTTCATATATTGCTCTGTTTGCGTTTGGTTGGGGTTTGTTGGCCACTGTTTGGAGCATTACCGGTAGCTCCATTTTCGAGTTTGGCTAATTTTTTGTACTGCGATGAGTTAATAAATCTTGGATAAGAATCCCTATGCATAAGCGTGTAAATTTGTAGCTGAGCTTCATCGAACATATGAGATGATGGTTGATTGATGTTCTTATTGACGATATCACGAACACGAGAGTCTAAACTCACCTAATTAAAATAAACAATTTATTTTGTAAATAAAACTAAAATTTAAATAAGTACTTACGTATTATCTGGATTACTTGTATTGATTGAAAATTTACCTACCACTGGTCATGTATATTTTTACTCTCAAAAATTCTTTCCAGAAACATAAAATATATTTTGTTTTGAAGGGAAAATAAGGTAAGACTTATGAAAAGCAATAAGTACCTAATGGAATAATAGGTATAAAATTAATATTATTATGGTTTGTATATTAGAAATTTTTTTTATAAATATCTCATAAATCATAATTTAATTAAATAGATTTTTCAAATTAAATGGATTTTGTTTCTGTATAAGTTCTAAGTAGGCAACTATATACTATAGACAGAGTTGTGCTAAGAGAAGGAGGAGAAATAGTAAATCTATAAATCGTTACAATAGTTCAGTAAATTAACAATTAATTCAGGTAATCATGATAATATGTGTGTGTACCTTAAAATATAAACAATTAATGACTATCGTCTGTTGTAATGTTATTACAATTTGCAATTATATAGGTACCTCTAAAAATACTGAAATATCAACACTTACTTCTTTAGGAGATAGAATCGAAATATAATCTTCGTAAATGAACCGAGCTTTTTCCTCTATTACATCAGGATTCGATTCTTTTTTTAACTCTTCTACTGCCATCCAGAACAATATGTTCTCTTCGCTGTATTCGCATCGTAAGAAATCACGAAATATCTTTTTTCCCGCTGCATAAAAAAAAAATGTTTGTTGTATTATATTATTTTAGCACAATTATACAAATAAATAATGTATGTATGTGTGTTCATATACTGAAAATATTTTCTAAATATTACATTTTATAAGTATTGTTTACAGTTTTCATATTAATTTATACTTAAATTTAAATTTTGGTTAGTAAGCAAACTTTGATGAGCATTTTAAACAACTTGTTTCCTTCGTGAGAAATTTATTAATTCGATACTGGTGTATGTGTATATATGTATGCGTAAGAATATTAAGCATAATTTAATATTATATATATAATATGATTTATCTTTGGTATAATTACCAGGACACTTTAGAAGTCGATCAAATGATTTACTCCAACTTCGTATTTCATCCAACGGAGGCCTGTAAAGATAATAATAATTAAAAATTTGTATTATAGTTGATAGTATAGTAATAAAAATTGAAAAATTAGAAATCAAAAATACCACATAAAAGAAGACAATTATATCGAAGCGTCTTAGTTTGGTAAAGATATGGGGGCTCTTCATATGACTCCAATGTGAATTTTTTAGAGCCAATTACATCAATCTATTATATTTTTATTAAAATTAAATGACAGAAGAAGCAGTTATTGAGTTAAAAAAATGTATTAGCAGAAATCTAAAATAGATTTCATTTGGCATTGTTACGGAGACCTTTGATTCACACTTATTTATTGTCCAGTTAAAAATACATTAACATAAACGTAAATCTAATACATCAAATAATTCTTAAAAAAAGATAATTGTTATAAATGTCTATATTAACAACAAAAATAAATCATATCAATGACACTTAAAATCTGTTACTATCTTTTGTGGCTAATACCTACTAAAAAATATTATTTTGTATAACTGTAAAGTACGTATATTTACATGAATTTACCTTAGCTCTACGGGATTTTCGATTATGCCGCCGCTAGACCCGTTTCCGTTTGTTTTGGGGGGATGACCTTTTAATGGGAAACTGAAAGAATACATAACTAATGTTAACTCAACGTATTTTTCCGTTTTAAGTTTATCAGAATAAATCCGATATTTTACTAATAAATTACTAATTATATTACGAGTAAAATATTTTAGTTCTAATAAAATATTGCGGTGAATAATTCATAATAATGTCCTCGTAATCATATATTTTGCACATTAAACTGTATAATTAACAAATTGGTTTGATATGCTTAGTTTGAACTGTTATTATAAGTTATATAAATAATATATATATATATATATAACTATGAATATGATATATTAGAACTAATACGTAGGTATAAAATAAATCGTATAAAATAGCTAGGAAAAAAGGTACTTTTGGACGTAGTAACATTTTTTTTTAAATATAATATATTAATACAGCGTAGAACTGCAAATGTAACATAATACACATTATGTTATCATAATAATCTCGGTATTTTAATATTGATTTTTATTCATCATTTTTGATAATATTTTTCTTTATCTATACATAATACTTACCAAAAACGATCCCTGTGTGCATGAAAATTGAGAAAAAAAGCAACAAATCGTATGTTAGAGATAAGTATAAGAATTATTTTATTATATAAACCTAAAAAGTTATTTTTTTAAAAATTGATATGAATAATTAATTTTCTTTAAAATATATAAATAATAAACTATAAATTCTTAATACATTTCTTAAAATGTTACGCTTTTCAGAATCACATAACTATTTATTAATGTGTCACATTTTTTACACGGTATAAATATACAGGACAATTTTAATAATAATTAATTAGACTAAAGGTAAATGTATAAATAATAAACGTAAATATAATGTCGGTTATCTTTTCAAATGTTCTCATAATAATTTTTGAAGTAAACTATTAAAATGAATTCCTATACACAAATGTATATAGTATAGTTATAAAATTAAACATTATATTATTGTTAGGTTTAATTACTATACTATTAAATTATAAATATAAAAATGGCATTTGCATATTGATATAGAAGTGTTATTTATAATTTTTTTAGTGTTATTCAAATTTTGAATTTTTTATTATTAACACAGTATGCTCATACTTTAATTCCTAAACAAATAATTGATTTTTAATCAATAATTAAAATAATAATGATTTTTCGTTTTTGTATAAATTTAAAATCTATCACTTACATTCTTAATTATATTAAACAATTGTAATATTATGTGTTTACAGGTTCCTTAACTTTTTACGGATGATAATTTGGTCTACATAGATTTTTATATGGTTGACGTGGATACCTGCTAATGGTAACGGACGAATTTTTAGAGACTATTGCATAGTTTGCTTCATGGACATTTAAAGTTACATTTTTTCATCGAAATTTAGAGTTACATTTTGTCATCAAGGTTTAGAGTTAAATTTTTTTTATAATCTATAATTGATTTTTATTATATTATACATGACAATATTATATGAATTATTAATAAAAATATTATTGAACAAAATAAATTAATATTATTTTAAAACCAATATTTTTTTAACACATTAAAGATACTAATATAAAAACTATTATAAAACACATTTTTTAGTTTTTGTTAGTGAAACAACATAGTGATGATACATAAAAATAAATGGGTAAGTAGATACTTAAACTTACGATATAGTTGTAAAAATATTGAAAAAATATCAAAGAATATATTAAAAAATAATTTTCTATTATTCTTGTCAATAGTATGGAAATACTCAGAAATACCATGAACGGAAGTTTAGATACACATATATCTCACAATAAGTGATACAGATAGTAATTTAAATAAAGATTTATTTTATACTTAAATTTAAAATGAACACGTCAAAATTATTACACAAATATAGCTTAACATACAAATTGTATATACAGTGAATGTATAAATTGGTTTTTACTTACCATAGCTTGCATATCCTACTCCTGTACGCATGCAAATAAACACTGATTGTACAAAATAAATACATTAAAACAAATTTTAAATAAAAAAAAAACATAAAGAAATATCTTTTAGAACTCTATACAAATATCATTTGTTGTAGCATTTAATATTTTAATATTATATATTTATATATGTGTGTTTTTAAATTGCCAACTAAAAATATATAAACACATCCACGTATAATATGTTTGTAAATTAAATATTCATTGAATATAGCCTATAGGTCTAACAGTTTTTATTTTTGTATGCAAAAAATGTATTAAACTTTTTATTGGCTTGTGTGGAGGAACGATAATAGTGTTCTAATGGTGTCAAGCAACATGTACCCTCAATTGCCTTTTCCCAGATGAGTGATCGCTTGGGAATTCAAGCAGAAACGACACACTATTGCCCTCTATCGCTTATTCACGCCATTTAAATAATTATTGATACAAAATATATCATGGCGGAAATTTCTTAACATAAAATAAAGCAAAAACTTTCTTTATAAAAAAGTTTAATAATGTTTCAAAATATATATATGTACTTACAATGATGAATTAATGTACATTAATATTGTTTATTTTTTTACTTACAAACATTAATTTATGAATTAAAAATTAACAAATTAATTAAAATGTATAGTATACATCAAAAAAAATATTATTTTTTAATGTATAATTTTAATTATTAGAGTGAAGCCTCTATTTGCGAATGGCGATTATTTTAGGATTGATAAAAACAGTAGTTTTATTTTTGTCCCCCAACATTTCACCCCCAACATTTTTTAAAGTAGATACATTTTAGTAGTGAATTTAGTTTATTGACTATAATTATATTAAGAATAAAGTTATTAAAAAAAGTTGGACTCTCCCTGAAATTTGTTTTCAATTACGGCCTTAATATTTTCTATCATATTGCCCAATTGGTTATCCAATAGATTATTTTATAGTATTTATGTATAATATTAAAATATATTTGTAATTTAATGATTATTAACTCATCAGAGTTTAAATGAATATATTAATGTTAAAAAATATCACTTTTATCGAACTATAAAGAACAATACATTTGAAATGTACATATTACGGATAACATGAAATATCAGACAATGTGAACAATGAGTAAAACAGTGTTTTTTTTACAATATTAATATAGTTGATTTTATTATTTAACAATATTTATAGTTATTTAAATTATTTATACATTTTTTTTTTTTATATATATATTATTAAATTTTATTTACAATCTATACAAAAATTAGTACAATAAGCAAATATGATATCTTATAATGGTTAGTGACAGGAGATTAACATTTGAGGGCAGACACTCAGCAGTACCACCCGACCGGGAAATTTAAGTTTTATTATAAATTTTTTTTATTTTTATTTATTATATTAGTAGGTCTCTAGGCCACTGTATTTTTAGTCTTCTACGTATGTTACCAGGAAGTGAATTGGAGAATAGTTGTTTTATTAATGGGTATCTGAGGTTTTAAGTTGTTGTGAAATTTAGAGTAATATAATTTTGCTAATTGATTGAGTGAAGAAATTTTTAAGTCTTATTGGACAGGGAAAGTTTGGATTTTAAAAGTGGTCTAAGGATGTGAAGTCTAGAGTTAACAGTTTTACGTTTATGTTTAATATATGGGCTCCAGATTAGTCGTTTATCTAGAATTAAACCAAGATATTTTACTTCGTTTGCCGTTGGAATTAATAAATTATTTTTTGTAACAGGAGGAGCGTCGAGATTTCTTAGTGAGAAGGTTACTTGAACAGATTTTGATTCGTTTGTTTTAATTTTCCACCTATTTGCCCACAGGCTGATCATATTTAAATGGTTTTAGATCATTTCACTAGCTATATCGTGGTTTTTGTGGGAGGCAATTATTAGCGTGTCGTCAGCATATGTACCTAGAGAGGTATAGAAGGGTCTTGGGTATGTCATGAGTGATAATCGAGTAAAGGAATGGAGCGATGTCGCTTCCTTGAAAGACTCCATTTATACATTTTATAATTTTTTTTTTAAATATCATAAATTTATTTTAGATTCTGAACGGAGCAAAGAATTTAATAATTTTACAATGATGTGTGTTTTTTTTTTGTCTGTCATCACGTTTAAGGGCAGTAAAATGCTCCGATTTTCTTCATCAGCATCTTTTCCGGCAAGAAAGTGAATCTACTTGGTACTTTGATGGAGGGGGGGGGATTAAAAAGTAAAATATTCCCCATAGTTTTCAAATGCGTTGGAAAAAAACAACAAAAAAATTAAGGGAAAAACAATAATTTTTACGCGAAGCCAATTTTCGACAAAATCGATTTTGTTTTTGATGCAACACCAAAAGTAATCACAGTAGATATATGACTTTTTCGCCAAATGTTTATATAAGCATTTTCTATACACCAAATAATTTTCAAAATATTTTAACTTTTTTGAGCTAATTGTAGACTTAAGAAATTTATTTTTCTTTAAATATCAATAAAAAAAAATTTTCCAAAAAAATGTGTAACCAAAAAATCAAAAAAAAAATATATTAAAAAAATAATTTTTTATAAATATTTTTAGTTCAAATTTGGAAAAAAATTAGATATTTAAATGAAGAATAACGATGTTATTTATTTTTCTGTAATTTAAAAATATTTCTTGAGGGTTCTTGAAATTTTTAAAATATATCATTATATACTCAATTAATTTTTCAAATGCAATGTTTTCTACAAAATTGAATTCAACCTACTATATTATTAATAGTAATAAAATGAGTTATTTTTACAGCAATAATATCTTAAAATAGGTACACTTAATTATGTAGGTTGACAGACCGTCTTCGCTCAAAATCGTTTTTCGTATACAATGATATACATTATTGAATACAAATTTAATACATCCATGAAAGTGACTCACTCGATATCTACTGTACAGCAGAGCGATAATCATTTATCGACCTTTTTAAGAATATTATTAATAATATAGAATAAATACCTTTAGAAATCTCATGTTGTTTATTTTTGTATCATATTGTATTATATTTAATAAAATAGAATCAAAATTGTATGATGAATTGAATAGGATATTATGAAATAAAATAATTGTTTGCCCATTTAAATCTGTTAAAGCTAGACATAAAAGAAATTCAAAAACAATGAAAAAGTTTAGAAGTATGAAGTATAGACAGTAAAAATATGTATAACATGTATAAATAGAAATTTACAATATCTATCGTCACAGGCCTAATCATAATATAAATTTAACTAAAAATGGCACAAAATTGTAAAAAAAAGAAATAATATTTTATTCACATTTTGTTCGCATTACACGATATTTTATATTTGTCCATTCAAGCACATCAAAAAAAAAACCAAAATGCATTAAATTCAATATTTATTCTTTAACGACTATTAAATATTTCCATACTTTAAAAATAAATAATCTTACCAAGAGCATCCGCAACAACAACACCAACAAGATATGCATGGATGCTTATGAGCGGTCGTCACTTGGGTTTCAATGGCCGCGTTCGGTTCGGCAACGTCCGGAGGCACAGGCAGTGGGTCTGTCGGTGTACTGGGATTTCCAGGAGGAGTGAACCTGTGCCTGGCGGTGCACGGTGGCGACCCACCCTGTGATCCAACTGGATCGCCCCTTTCAATCGGCACAAGCACACTCATCTATAAAAAGAAAAATATCATATTAAAAAAATATATATTTACGTGAAACTTTTTTATGTGCGACGATACTTTGGTTTAATTTTACATAAAACACGTGTCCTGCCAAAGATTATTAAATTAATTAAGATGCACGAAGGAAAAAATTAGAAATATACAGGCAATGGAAAAATCCGATTAATTGTAATGTACTAATATATACCTCATAATCATAAATTAGTTTAAAACGTGTTTTAAATAATTAATTAATTAAAGAACAAAATTAAATATAAGATTATTTTTTGAAAAAAAATACAATAAGCAAAAACATAAAATAGTTATTAATTATGGATAGAAATACTACTAACCTAAATTGTTTTAAAATAATATTTCGACTTTTAGTTTTTTATAGGTAGTTTATAGTTATTATTAAACATAATAGAAAATGTAAAAGCAACTTTAAAAATATTTAAATGGCCTGAAAAAATACTATGTATGGTTGTGCTGGTTGCAGCCAAAGTGTTTTAATAATGAAATTGATTATTCAATTAAGTTACCCTTTGAAATATACGTGAGTACGTGACTAATAACATCAGTTTCCTTTTTTCACTATAATACTAAATTAAAAGCATTGTATATTTTTCCTCGAGGGTAGAATATACATTACTAAAAACTAAGCTAATGGATCTTGATTGATTGTTTGGTCACGTAATGTTAACACTTTGACCAAATCTAACCTCATGCTTTCAAGCTACCTTTAGCTATTTTAATGATTTTATTAAAAACAAAAAAAAACATACTAACATTGACTTACGAATAATCAATATTATTACCAAAATAACCTTTTTGAATTCTTAGAAAATCTATACAAGTTATAAATGTCACTATTAAATAATTAATGGTATATACTTGTATATTACTGTTGAGTTAATCAAGAGTATTGCTTAATACATTTTATAATGAAGTATAAATTATAGTAAATTATTATATGTGATATTTTAATGTAAATTTCATATTTTCTATATGAACATTTGTGTTTTTTTTTTTTGTATAATTTATAGCATATACAGAATGATTCACCAAACACCCTCTTTTTTTCTTTAATAATACAGTAAATCAAAATCTGATTTTCAGAATTTTTAAATATACGTACGTAAAAACTATATTTTAAATTCTTGAGATATTTTTGTTCTACTTAAGGAATATCCTGCGGGTGATACAGACTTTAGTTTTTCGAATGAAAACCCTACCATCTTCTTTTTTTTCACTGTAAATTAAATTATTTTGTGGACAATTCGAACAAGTAGATTCTGAGTTATTAAACATTATGTACTAAAGATAATAGTTCATAATATGGATATGCTTTACATATAACATATTTTAATAATATATTATGTAATATTTATTCATTTAGTCAAGCGATATATTATAACTGTTGTATAAAATAATAAATGCTAATATATTAACATTGCTTATATTAGTTTTCAAAGTAAGTAATATCCCTTTTGGTTTATTAAGTTTTCTATTTTGTATTATTAAATCTATTGACTAAAATATATAATAAACAGTAGTTTTATAAAAAGTACAGTCATCGTAAATAACTACTACTTAAATACTAGTACTAAGTACTAGTTATATCCTAGTCGTTACGATAACCAAAATTAGAGACAACTTACTGTGCTTACACATCTCCCTGATCATAAATTATTTCCGTTAGAAAACGATGTTTTGACAAATTAATTTATATTAAAATATAATAATTATGTTATTACTGAATACATATTAATATTATCTATTAGATAAGAGTTTTACAATATTGTGACCAAAACCTGCTATTTTTTATTGCAGTAGTATATCAGTAAATGTTATATTGAGCAGATAGCTACGCATTAAGCAATATACAGCCGTACAGATATATTACTTATTATTAAATACTAATAAATCTATAATAGTAGGATTAACTTCTATAACCCACTGAAATAAACAAAAAAAAAAAAGATAATGATGGTATAAATTATGTGGTGTTACTACATTGGATACTACATGTTATGACTAGGAAAGATAAGAATTTTATTATGGTGTAAGTGTGAAACCAACGTATTATAAACAGTAGTACATGAGTCATATGAATACCTATTATAAATTCATATTACCGATTGTTATTGATATTTTTCAGGTTTTTCTTAGTAAAGCACTAAAGTGCATGAGTGTAATAAATTTATACTGGTTTTTATAAATTTGCTTTTTTTTATACAAATTTTTAATTTTATTTGTTTTCAATTTTTTATATTATTTATTGTTGGTATTACCCGCTCAATTAATTATTATTATAAAGTTATAACTTATGAGTAAACAATTATAATTTTATCTATTAGTATTGTTATTATTTAAGCAAGATTCTAGCTTTTTAATAGCAACTAATCTTACTAAAAATAATTATTAGAAATCAATCAAATCATTATGTTGGTATCGAATTAACATTAAAAGGTATGAATTCCATGTCAATAAACAATTTCTTATTGACTTCAATAACTTTTGTTATTGTAGAACTTTTGTTAAGTTCATAAATCTTTACACACTAGCACAGTGTCACAGATTAATATACAATAATATCAGTCCAAAGACAATTCATACATTTTTTTTGTATAGATAAATGGGTGATACAATAAGATAATGGATTATTTGTTTATAATTGTACTAAGATATTATACCTATAGCCTTAAATCTGAATAAGTACATGATGGATGTATACAAAAAAAAAAATGGTTTTACTTATTCTAAATCTTTAATTTGAGTAAAATAGTTTTATGTTGTCTACTTATAATTAAATTAATTTAATATTAACCATATTCATCAACAAATTCTAAATGGCTTTATTTTTAACAATTCAAATTGATTTATTTGTCATCTTAACTATCTCAGAATTAATATGAGGAAAATGCAAAAAAAATACCTACAACAAAAATAAGAAAAATACAAATCAAAATTTGTGTAATTGAATATTGTGAGACATAAACTATATTTCTGTAAAATTGAACATTGTATAAAAGCATTAGAAAAAAATACAAATACATCAATTGTCTAGCTATAGTCACAATTTATTTTCATAGTTCAATCTTAAACTAATGGTTATTGGGTTGATATACTTTTTATTTTTTTAAATCAATATAATTTATTACAATGTAGGTACCGTACCTAATACAATAACAATAACAAACAAAATATTAAAATCATAGTTAGACATTAAGATATTTATACATCTATTTTTAATTTTAAGTATTGGGTACCGAAATGGAAAAAAAATCCCCAGGAACCCAACGATTGCCGGGTAGACTGGGTTGGCCAGACCAAGGACTGTTTCTAAAGTTCAAATATCAACGAAATCTATAACATACAAAATTATTGACATTTTAACTACAATTATAATTTTCTTCAAAAATTTATTTTAATAAATTTATTTACTTATTAATTTAATTTTTTTTTTACTATTTTTTACTCAGTTCAGTCATTTGTTACCAAACTATTAGACCATTAATGTTTATTTTACTGTTTGGTACCTTATTTAAACAAAAAATTATTGAAGTTATAAATAAAGATATGTTAGTAACAAGACTTAAAAAGGTGTGTGTTCATATAAAAATACAATTTTAAATCATAACTAAACTAACATAAAAGTGATAATTTTGGTATGCAGGAGTATACCACTAATCATTTACCATAAGTTTAGTACACTCTTATTGATTGACAAAGTTTTTTGTAGACTAATCAAAAACTACATTTTTTTTTATAAAATAATCACCTTTAATATTCTTTTTATGATATACCTACTTATTTCAAATATAATATATAAAACTATTTATAGTACCAAATAATCACAAAACCAATATCCAATTTATCAACAAAAAAAATTACAAAAATTTTAATAACAAATGACAGAACAATCTTTATTTAAAATTTTGAACGACCCAAGTCACCGAGCAATGTACTGGATGCTAACACATATTGACTGATTCACTTTAAAAGAATTATAGTGCAAGTAATTTTAAGACTTTGAGTTATCATTTACATGATGATAATTAAATAAGTGTAAATGTTTGATAATTGGATATTAATACAATTTTTATTTTGTCGATCTTATTATTTTATGCTTGATAATAATTGGTATACACTTAAAAAACTTATTTTAACTTCATAATTATTTAATTATATTTTATTAAATGTTCAATATTTTTTCAACATGCATTATTTGTTTCATTTCTATCATGAAACACAAGCTTTTATAATTTTTTTCTTGCAATGGAATCAAATTTATTGATGAATTATTATAAACAACTTCTTTAAAAAAAATCAAGGATAAACTCCGATGGAAAATTAGACAGGAAGTCTAGTTTATGAACAATTTTTGTAATAAATTATGCTACAATATTAACTACTTTTATGATCAGTTGGACATGATGAATAATATATATTATTATTTAATAATAAATAACTACATTTTGCAATAGTTATGGAATTTATTGGATCTGGCAAGAGTTTTATGACATTACAGATTCAACTAAAAATATTAAGATTCTAAAAAACCTCATGAGTTAAAAAAATATTCTTACAAATTAAAAATGTTGATGGATTAGTATTAATTACCAACATTTTCAAATCATCATAGCCCCCAAAACTATATGTTCAAATTTCAAATTAAATACATTCACATTTTCAAAAAATTATCCACTAAATAATTTATAGTAAAGGAGGAGGGGGAAGATTATCATTTAAAAAACAAAAGTCTTATCATCGTATGTCACTCCATAAGTGGTTTAAAAAATCTTAAAAATTGTATAATATATTTAAAATACCGAAAGTTAGATTTTTAATAACTAAATTATTAATAAAAATTAGGTTAACATAATTAGTGAATCTTCTGTATATTATTTATCATATTTTATATATCACTATACTCTAATCTTAGAAATTCTTAATTCCTTTTTTAAATTATTCACTTGTTTTATAGCAATATTTATTTATAATTTTATATTCGAAAATAAAGTATTTTTAGGGTTGAAAACAACTGGGAAATTTATAAAATGACCTTCTAAAATACAGACTCCATACAACTTTCAATCGATAGAAAAACTATATGAAACTTTTGAAGAACTTCTTAAATCCAAAAATATAATCTCAAATAAAACAAAATAAGAGCACACATAATTTTAAAACAAATAGCTCTTTTGCTTCTTACAGAAATTAGAACTATTTCTATAAAAAAAAGCAATAAAATATTTTAATATAGGAAACTATAATATTTGTATACCGTTACTTTAATACTAGTATATATAACAAACAAATATAAAATATATATATAAATAATGCACTTATTTATGAATAATAGATAATATATAACCTCCTCGCACATTCTGGAGCTTTTTTATTCCATAGTTTTTAAATCAATTTTATAATTTATATAGCGGGAAGCTTAACCACCTAAAAATAAACTCAAGCCTCCCTTAAATTTGTTTTTATAAGCAATAATATAAAAATGAGATGGGATAATCAGAGTAATATTAAGTTTGACTTTTTTTTCATTTTTTATAGTACACAATTACTGCAATATAGGTATGTCTTATCAAATACAACATTAAATTAATAAAGACATTTAAAATTTCTTATATTATATTTTAAAAATTATTCATAACAGAGCTCAGTGAAAACCACAATTACTAATATTTTTTTTCAAAACGAGATTGCTGGATTCAATATTTGTCTATAAATTGTTAAATTGTCAACGGATTTTGTTTACAATTGGATTTAAAGAAATCAAAAATTAGCTAAGTACTCCACTGACTAGGATTTCGAGCTTTAATGTGCTCGAATCCAAAATGGATTTTGTTTGCAGTTGGATTTAAAGAAATCAAAAATTAACTAAGTACTCCACTGACTAGAATTTCGAGCTTTAATGTGCTAAATGACACTTATCTAAGATTTAGGACAATTGGACAAA
>JACXSJ010002874.1:0-34875 GCA_014851325.1 Pentalonia nigronervosa
AAAAAGTCAATAACACAGAACACATAAACAAAATAGTTATTAATATTACTAATATTGTCTAATAGTTCACAAACTGTTGTTTTTGATGAATGATCCATTTCAAATTGTTCTATAAAATGATAAAATAAATTGAAACTAAGATTTTAAAACTAATTATTTTGTATACTTAAACTACCCACAGCATACAGATAATACAGCTAATAATTTTTCAAATATTATACAATATATTACATTACCTGATGATTTTGATTCATTAACAATAATTTCCTGTGCAGTTTCATGCTGATCTTTATTAAATTGTTCTATAAAACAACAAAATGCATTCAAATTAAATTCAATATTCAACGGTAATAATTTGTATCAAATTAGTTTAACTTAAAATAGAAACAATTTAGATGTACCTAATAATTAAATGATAATAATAATATTAGTTCAGAGTTCTTAATTCATTATACAATTATAATTCATAATATGTCAACTTACCAGGTTTAGATTTAAAAAAATCATGTAAAATTTTTGTTTTTAATTTATTTGTAGTACTCATACCTACTGTCTTCTGATGATAGTATATTAATAATGACAATGAATATTGAATATTATTGTTTAATAAAATAATAATAATCACTATATAAACAGTAGCATGGATAATAATAAATAAGACAAAAAATTATATATAAATTTTATTGAGTAGCAAACTCATGTCGTATAATGAAATAAATCGAAATCAAAAACTATAATATTATACATTACCTTGTAATATGTAATAATATTATATTAAATATTATATTATTTTAACTTTGCAGTTTATTATTTGATAACAATATTTTGGCGCTTAAATTGTATTATCAAGTGTTTGAGGGTTTGACTGGTTTACGGTTAGCTACCGTCTGCAAGATCCATTTTGTAGGTAATTGGTATCAATGTATCATCATAGAAAAAATCAGTACCCATATTTGAAGCTATCTTATCATTCAAAAAATATAAATTTATACTCACACTTATGAGTATAACTGTAATTATTGAATATACGTATACTGTATACATAAAGTTTTGAAAAATAATTTTTATCTTCATTTTTGAATCATAAATTATTATTAATTCGTAAGGGGTCTTTAAGGGCAGAGGCACCAATGGAGGCTCGCAGGTCGTGCATAAGCACGACCTGCACGACCCGTGGGCACGCCTATGTAAGCCAGTATGATATTCTATGTTTCGACAGATTTAACAAAATAAGGTGTAGGAGTCGAAATAATAAAATTAATAATGCCTTTGTTTCTTAAATTAGACCACCCATCCAACTAAAGTGATAATAACTTCGAATTCCTTACTTGTAATTCAACAGCAGATTTTACTTTTTTATATTCTATACTTTCCATCTCACTGTATATTAGATGCAACAGATTTGTTAGACTGTCAACTAAAATATAAATAGTCGTAGTCTATTAAAATGTAATACATAATATGACAATTAATTTGAACTTTAATGTAAAAACAACATAACAATTTATATCGTTTTAAAATACTTGATAATCATCAACTATACATTAAATAAATTTTAGTTAAATAAATTGGTGTTAATCAATAATTAGTATGTAAAATACGGAAAACATCTATAAAGTTTTTTGATAGGTACCATTTTACGAAAGGTAACTTAGATAGCGGTAGGTAGCATAGTATTTTATATTATATGGAACATCCATGTTTTAAACCTAATTAAGTTTTCAAAAATGTTGAATATACATATATTATTAATTATAAATACATCTTTTTTTAGGTTACTGAGCTTTCATATATTGGCGGAAAAAATGTTAAATTGGTTATAAAGCGAATTATGTTTAAATTATTTTGTGACAGTTTGCTATCTAGTTACTCATACACCTGGAAAAAAGGCAAAGTTAAATTTGCAAGTCTATCAGTATGCTCAGTTATATTTAGTAAGAATAATTATAAATATTTTATTATATATTTATATATAATTAGTAGTATATAATAAACTACTAATTTCTTTCTCCAAGTATAAATTTATATTTTTTGTCAGACTGTAATGATAGCCACTAAATTATACTAGGCTCAATATGTTATAATATTTAAAATCTTATTTATTAGTTTTTATTATATGCTAATGAGTATATATTATATGATATGTATACAACTCTAGTTATTATTTGATAATTGATAATTATAATATAAATATAATTACCTTTTTAGGTGCAGTTAAGAAACAAACAAAATTTAAGAATACTTCATTAAATGAAATCAAAGAAGTCATAAAATACATTTTAACACAAGCGCCTTTTAATTTAAAAAGATTAGAAGCTAAACAAAATAAAAACATTCAACATATTATTATATATTATACATTAAAATTACTTTTAAAACTTTTATATACATTTATAATTTTAAAAAAAATATAAAGAATTTTGAACACAAGTTAGTATATATAGTTTTTTTAAACATAAAATTATATTCGTATTTATTTTGTCTATTTAGTTGTGCATATTGTTTAAAAATAAACTTTAATATATATATATCTAAATTAATTCGCTGTTGTTAATTTTTAGATGTTTAATAATATGTCCATAACACCTGTATCATATTTAATAATTAATTAACATTATATATTCTTCATCATCATATATTTAATTATTGGTGTATGACAACTAGGGCTCGAAACTTAATGCACGTAAAAAGTAGGTACTAAACATGCATAAACTTATGCACTTAAAAAACTACAAATATGCGCTTAAACAATTACAAAAATGCACTAATTTTTTTTTAACGCAACATTTTCATAATTACAAATATTTTATTAAACTACCTATATGCTTATAGTTGTTAATAATACTCTTAGATTATTTAATATAATATTTATTAATAAAAACTAGAAATGTTATGTCAACTTTGGATTTGAGAATCTAGGTACAATAATAATAATAATAAAAATAATAATAATAATAATATCTAATGAAAACTTTTAAAATAAATTTTTTTTTGCAACATTTTCAAAGTTGTTTAATTAATTTATCATTAAACATCAAATATGCTCTAAAAAATGGTAAAATTAAGAAATAATGCACTTAAAATTACAAAATCACTAAATATGCAAAAATACGCATTATAAACTTTCAATATGTTTTTCATAGTGTCATGAAAATAATTTTAAGCTTACTTAGCAATAAATTGAATAAAAGCAAGCAAATGCAATAACTTCCAAGCCCTAATGATAACAAATACCGAAGTGTTTATATTCTAAAATATATTTATATATTAATTAATTAAGTATAAGACATTTAAATAGAGTGGTATAATTCACTTTTTTACAGTTAAATTTTTAATCATGAAACATGATTTATTTTTTATAAGTCAATCTCATGTAATTTGAACTTGGATTTATAAAAATAAACAATTTGTATTTAACAAAATTATAATATTTTTTTTACATATATTTAATGTATATTAATAATTAAATCAATATTGAATTTAGGGTAACATCCTTATTTTTTTTCATTGCATAGTATTAATTATTTTAATTAATAAATATAATCTGCACCAACGTGACAGTCAAATAATGAATTTTCATATGTTTATTAAAATTTAATAATTTATTATTAATTGCAAATATAAAATGTGTTAAAGCTTTTAAAGAGTCAACATTTTAAGCTAATTTATATTTCTCTAACTAAAGTAATAATACGACAGTAGATATAGTTATCACTGTTTAATTTCATATCTGGTGAATTGCCATTTACATATTTCTATTGCAATCCAAACATATTATAGAAATGCTTAGGTGCAACCAGCTACTTACTAGTACTTTTATATAATATACTTATTTATTGAGTTTAAGCATTTTGAGTATAGATAGGCAAGTATCTATTTTTTGTTGTAGTTACCTATATAATTCAAAAACTACGATGACTGACCATTGATCACAAAACTCTGATAATATCATCACCTATACCTATGTCACATAAATGTATATTTGAAAAACAATAATGTTTTTCTTGAGGATTGGGTAAATCAGAAATTAAATTTAAGCAATGTAAGGCAAGTACTAAAAGTATAAGGATAATAATAATATATAAGTACAATTCCAATGAGTTTTTTCAAACATATTAAATTCTCGTGAATGTATTATTAAACGTTACTAAGTATTATCGAACATTTAAAATACAAGTTAACTACTTACATAATGTTATAATAACTTATAATAATTCTGTGTTACAATTTTTTTTTTGTGACAAAATGTATATATATATATGCACACTTATGAATCATGAATGCAATTGGCACGGCGCGGCCGGGTCGACTATACATAATCCGAGACTACTTTTTTTCCGTAGCATTGACGAAAATAGTTTACATTAAAATCTCATGCCAACACTACAGTGTCTACGCACATAGGCATTCAAACGTTCACACATACACACACACTAACATACCGCCGACGGTGGCCAATAATATAATTGTGACTATAATATTTATAGTAAACAGCCATCGTAGTCGGACACTGGTAGTGTAGTATTCTTACTGTACAGTATTCAATGCCCGCGCGTTTCGTTAAAACAGAAAAACACGTAATAAATAATTTAATCGTTTTTTAAGCACTGTCGAACACGCGAGCCTGTTTTGATCGAAAATGTTTACGTTACACACCTTGAAGTGCTTAGATTTCTTTCACCAAGGGTCGTAAAAACATGCGTTCTCGTTGATGTTGGTAGGTAGGTGTGTAGATGTTAATAATATAATAGCAATAAAATTATTAAATATTATGTTCACAGCAGTGTTAATACAATACGATAATGCCAAAATAATACCTAATGTATTTACTTTCGTAAGCACTTGGTTTAATCGAGTTTCCTTGGGTCACGTGGCTACAATGCCCGGCACGTTTTCATTGGCATACAACCGTCGGCTCATCAACGGTGGCGGTACAATAGGAGGCAGCGCAGCAGGAGGAAGAGCAGGACGACATCCTTGCCGCTATTACGCCACGGAAAGGAGGCGACACAGGTATTCGTCGTTTTCCATAATGAAATGGTTCCGGCGAAGCAAGCGCTATGATGACGACGATTCGGCATGGTTCAGGGACGATCTGCAGCGCTTACGGCAGGCGTACGTGGAACAGGAAGCCGACTACGCGGCAGTCACACCGGTAGCAACCCACCGGAGGCCGACGGCCGCCACTTGGTGCCGGTGGTCGGGTAGTACGACGACCGTGTACAGTTTCGCGTACGTGGGCGGAGCGCCACGGGAAGAGGACAAAAAGAGCGTCGTCCCGACGAGACGAGACGGACGTCGTGCCGACAACGACGATGTGGTCGAGTACATCGACGCAGCCACGCTGCCGGCGGCACATCGGCGGCGGACAGACCGCGGACAGCCGCACTCGCCGTGCACCGCGGCCGGGACAAGTGCCCGTACCAGCGGGTCCGCGATGACGGGGACGATGACGGCCACCAGGCGACGCAACAAGAGGCTCGCTCCGCCGCCGCCGCCGGCGATGACGGCCGAACCACCCACTGCGGCCGTCGTTGTCGGGGTGGCAAACACTGCGACGGTACAGCAACGCGCGGCCGGTACAATTTCCAGGAAAAAGTATAGGGCGCCTCAGCCACCAGCGGACGGGTCGGAATCTCGGTCGCAGCAGCAGCAGCAGCAGCAGCAACGCGGGCCCTGCCGTCGAGCCGCACCGGTGCAACGCCGCAGAAAGGGTCCGGCGCCCAAGCCGCCTGTGGTACAGCAACTGAAGCCGCAGCCGGCCGTCACCGCTGCCGCCGACGACCCGGGATCCGGTTCGAACGTCAAGCGCAAAATCTCTCAGTACGAGAGAGACCGACTCATGCAGCGGGTGGACAAGATCGAAAAACATTTTTTCGATAAGACGGCGTCGGCTCCAAAGGCGCAAACGACAGCGGCCGGTCGTCGCCACGGGTTCGCGTCCCCGGCGGCGCTGTACACGGCCATGGCTGCCACGAACCTCACCGAGTTGGACAAGCGAGCGGCCGAGATATGTCGGCAGAGAAACCATCACGGCATACCGCTGGCTGTACCGCTGACGGCCGACCACAAGAACGCCATCGTCACGGCCGTCATTCGGAAATCGTACCCGACAATGACGACGACGACGGCGGCGGCGGTGGTTGCGGCCAACGACGACTGTAAACAACCGGACAAAAATGTGCCTGCGCCCTCCGCAGTGGACGACGAAAAGCGGCTAATCCGACACAAGCGTTTAGCGTTTTTCCAACAACAGCGGCCGACCGAACAAGCGGACAAGCGGCCGACTGCCGACGGAAACATGAAGTCGTCCAGCGTCACAGCCGCCATCCCGAAAATATTGTTGCAGAGCTCGTGGACGGCGTTAGGGTCCGCCGCGACCAAAACTTCCGAGGTCAACGCGACACCAGCGGCCGATACGGCCATTCGAAGTGGCGGAGGTGGGTGTTCGTCTGCTGCAGGTACAGTATAATATGCAGGAATACAATAATTATTATTTCTCTGAATAGTAACATTTTAGATTCTGAACTGTGCAATGAATGTATTGATTTTACAATGTTGTGTGTTTTTTTTTATGAGTCTGTCATCACGTTTTAGTGCAGTACAAGTGGTCAAATTTTCTTCATCAGCATCTTTTCTGATAAAAAAGTGAATCTAGTTGGTACTTTGGGGGGACAAAAGTAAAAAATTCCTGATAATTTTTATACGCGCTGGGAAAAAAAATTAAGGAAAAACGGACATTTTTTCGCAAATCAAACTTTTGACAAAATGTATTTTTATTTTTGATGTAACAAAAGAAATAACGATTGTATATACATGAAATTTTCACCAAATGTTTATATGAGCATTTTTTATACACGATAACATTTTCAAAATATTTTGACTTTTTTTAAATTATCATATTTTACACACACAAAAAAAAATAAAAATTAAAAATATTTTGACAATTTTTGAGTTAATTGTAGTCAAGGAAATTTTTGGATTTTTCAATTTTTTTTTCTTTAATTATCGATAAAAAAAAATTTCTTGAAAATTTAATAAGATTCCTCATAAGTTGTTAAAATAGCAGTTCAAAAATAATAAAATATATAATCACAATTTTTTTTTTATAAGCATTTAAACTTCAAATTTTGACCGAAATTCATCATCGAACATTTGCAAATTATTTTCGAGTTAAAAAATTATAAAATTTTCAACCTTTATAGTTAAGTATTCAAAATTTAAAACAAAGTTTTTCGTATGTAGCTTATATTGTGACCAAAAAATCTAAAATATATATTTACATGGTTGACTTTTATAGACATTTTAAGTTCAAATTTAGACGAAATTAGATATTTAAATAAAGATGATAATGTTAGTTATTTCGTTGTAATTTATAAACATTTTTTGTGGGTATTTGAAACTTTTAAAGTATATTATATATTATATTTTTTATACACTCAATGACATTTTCAAATGCTGTTTTCTGTAAAAAATGATTCAATCTACTGTATTATTAATAGTAAAATAAATTATTTTAATAGCAATAATATCATAAAATGCACTTAGTTATGTAGGCTGACAGATCGTATTCGCTTAGAATCGTTTTTCGTATACAATGATTTATATCATTGAATTCAAATTTAACACATTCATGAAAGTGATCCACTCGACACACACTGTACAGCAGAGCGGTACCCACTTACTGACCTTTTTTTACGTTAGAAAATATGCAACATAATGATATATTGGTTCTTTCAAAACGCCAAATTTATAAGACAAGTAACGTAGTGAAATTAAAACGCTCGCTATCGTACCTATACATGAAACATGGAGGGTGTTTTAAATGCAACAACAGCAGTGTGACTAGATATAGGTTTATATATATATATATACTTACTATAATATGTAAATTCCTTTAATATTTAATATTTAAAATTCTAGTTAACATTTATTTTATTGTAACAAGTGCGTTAGTAGCTATTTTCCTCAACAAATGAGATAGGTACCTACCGCATTCATCTGCTATTAATTTACTTATAAAAATATAAAACAAATACAGACCATTTTCATCCATTGTCACAATAAGAAATTGTCACGATCTTAAAAATTTGAATACTTACCTATTATTCTAATATTCTGATCGAGATTAATTATTTATACCTATTATATTTTTATGTATAAACATATGAAATAAATTTTAAAAAAAATCACTGTGATGAAATATAATATAATTTTAATTTTTTTTAAAATAATTTAGTACTATATTATTATAATAACTTCAAATTACATTAGGTACAATAAATCGTTAATATTGGGGCTTTGTTAGTGTTATATATTTATATAAAAATCTAATAATATGTATTACAGTTTTAAAAATAATACAATTAAAATTAATGAATCTCGCTCACAGAACACTATAAGAGCATCTTATAATTTTTCTGAAATTTCGGGCAGGAAGATAATATTACATCAGCATAATATATTAATATAGATAATGTTAACACAATATATACAATTATAAATAGGTACATTTAAATAGGTATACAAATGTACGGCATATCTGTAGTTTGATAAACTACATATTTAAATATTTTTAGTGATTGAAATTTTAAATTAATTTTTATGTGGCAACACTTTAAACATTGTTAAGAATAATAAAAATATTAAAAAAAATAAAAAATGTTAAAAGATAGTATTATTATGCATTATACACAAATAGTATATATCATAAATATATCAGGTAGGTATACATAATTCTGCATATTTGAATATTTTTCATAGTTTTTGTATTTATTTATTTATTTACGTGTTAAGAACCGAATACGATTAACAAAACATTCTTAAAATGTAACTGAATGAAACACGTGCCCAATTTTAACAATTTATTTTTTTATTTTAGTTCAAACAAGATACAGAAAAAATATAAAAATATAAAATAAATACACCTAATACAAATAATACATATAAAAGCACTATATAAAAATAATAATATAAGTTACTAGAATAAGTACGAGTGCTTCTCATTGCCAAGACGCATCATTCTATCAATCGGGTTATTATTTTATCGTTATACTAGTTTATTTTGCAAATGTTTTTCCTTAGATCTAAAGTACTATAAATAAAGTTTTCACTGGCACAAACTTTGTTACAGTAGATACACATTTGGAAAATTAAATAACCACATCATTTACTTGAGTTAGGTACTCTAAAATAGTTTGAAATGTATACTAATGACATGTAGATGCAAACTACTTACTGATTAATAGGGTTAATATTGCATTGGTATATTTTTCTGGCAACTTCTGATTAGGTACTACTTTTATTTGAAATGCTCACAAATAATTATACAGCGAGCAAATGGTGATTATTTTATTTTGCATGTTTTGAATAAAATGCATATTGATGCATATTTTAATAATAAACACCTGAAATGTATGTTTTATGGTATATTTAAGAAGCGGTGGTTGATAAAAATAAAATATAGAATATTATCAACTTAAAAAAAATACCTTATATATGTAGATACAGACGTATTTATTTATTTATTTCAAACATTACGAGCGGAGTCCAATTATAATTCACGAGTACATTAATTATACATTTACATATAAATAGAACAAAGAAAAAAAAAATAACAATTATAATAATAAGATTTAGGTTAAGTAAGAAATAATGGTTGTTCATTAGCTATGTGCATCATGCGATATATCGGATTATTACGACCGTAGTTTGTGGAATAATTCGGAATTGAAAAGGTTGTATAAGAACGAAGGGAACGTTGTGGTACATTAAAATTGATATTGGAGAGAAGAGTAGGGGCGTCTATTGAACCGTCCAAGTGTTTATATAAAAATGATAAATTGGCAGTTGCTCTTCTATCAACGAATGAAGTTAGGTTTAGTTGTCTGAGTACAGGGAAATAGTCGTGGGGGACGTGGTCAATCTTTAGTGCATAGACAGCGAAAAACAAAAAAGGTCTTTGGACTCGCTTTAATTGGAGGGAATAAGTAAGAGGTTGTAAGAATTGGAGGAAGTTTTATAGTAGGTATGTAAAATTTGAAAATCAAAGTTATCTAGGTGAACATTTTTATTACAATCTAACTTCCGGAGAAATCGAAAAATTTAAAAACAAAAAAACTGCATCATGTGATGTTTAACGTAGTTTTAGCAAGTTATAAACAAATATTAAGATACTTATGAATAACATTAATAGTTTAAAATAATATTTTTAATACTTTAGAATTTTAAAAAAAGGCTGGCAAGTATTTTTATGATAATCTTAACATTCAGAGAAAATTTCAAATGTCTATGGTTATTTGTTTTTAAATTATAACAAAATAAAAAAATCTTTCCGCGAGAAATCGGTAGTTTACCGGTGAATATCCAATGTCTAATTTCAAATGTTCATAAAAAAATTATTTTGACTTTCCAGTAAAATTTTTTTTTTTTTCGTGAAAGGTAGAAAAACCTATGTAGAATAATGTGTTGAAATTTCAAATCATAGATTTAAACAAAACATTTTTATGAATTTTTAAATAAAAAAAAAACTACGAATTTTTGTGATTTTTACGTATTTTGTAAAAATTTTAACTTTAGACGCTTATAAAAAACTATTATAAACTTGCACTCAACTTTTTTTTTAATTTTCATTTACAGCAAGTTATGAAGAATCTTGTTGTATATTTAATAACTATATTGTATGATTATATTATCATAGTAGAACTTGGATGTTGATTACCCAATATTCATTTATATATAAACATTTGAATTTAAAAAAAAGTCATCAAGTGGGCACCTCTTAGTTGTACATTAGGTTTCGTGTGAATTACTTTTATGGATGTGTTAAATTTGTAATCGATGATCGATTCTGGGCGAAGATAGTCTGTCAGCCTACATAATTAAGTGTATTCTATGATATTATTGCTATTAAAATAATTCATTTTATTATTAATAATACAATAGGTTGAATTCATTTTTGTAAAAAACATTGCATTTGAACATTTAATTGAGTGTATAAAATATAATAATTTACTTTAAAAGTTTCAAGCACCCAAGATAAATATTATCGAATTACAACGAAATAACTAACATCGTTATCCTTTATTTAAATATTTAATTTCGCCTAGAGTAAACTTCGTCTAAATTTGTCTATAAAAATCAACCATGTAAATATATTTTATGATTTTTTGATTACACTATTAAATACTTATGAAAAACTTTGTTTTAAATTTTCAATCCTTAGCTATAAAACTGATTATTTTATAAATAATTAACCACAAAATAATTTAAAAATGTCTTATACTTTGATGTCCAAATTTTAACTTAAAATGTCTATAAAAACTTATTCTTTTAATATATATATTTATTTTTTTGTTACACTTGGTATCGATATTTATAGAAAAAAATATAGAAACATTCCTAGGCCTACAATTGGCTCAAACATTTTTTAGTGTATAGAAAATGATAATCTTAAAATTTGGTGAAAATTTCAAATATCTATTGTTTTGAATTACATCAAAATAATAAAATTGTTCCCTGATATATCAGTAGTTTACGGGTTAGTGTTTAATTTCAAACGTTCATAAAAAATTAGTTTGACTTGTCGGTAAATTTTTCTTTTAGAAAATTTGAAAACTCATAAAGAATTTTGTGTTGAATTTTCAAATCTTAGATTTAAATAGAAAATTTTTATCAATTTCCTAATCAAAAAAAACTGTAATTTTTCGTGATTTTTGCGTTATTTTGTCGAAATTTTAACTTTAGACGCTTATAAAAAACTATTATGAACTTATGTTCAATTTCTTTTTAATTTTCGCTTCAAATAAACTTGTTATGTCATAACTATAAAGAATCTTGTATTAAACTATCAAATTTTTTGACCGATCGAAAAAAATATTATTGATAATAAAAAAAAATAAATAAATTAAACTAAATATTTACTATGCCTATAAATAGCTTAAAAAAGTTAAAATGTATTGAAAATTTTATTGTAATAGAAAATGTTTATGTAAACATTTGGCGAAAATTTCATATATCTACTGTTATTATTTTTGGTGTTCGATTTTGTCAAAAGATGCTTATGAAGAAAATTTGAGCACTTTTACTGCCATAAAACGTGATGACAGACACAAAAAAACATATATCATTGTAAAATCAATACATTCTTTACTTCACTCAGAATCTAAAATTTAGTTTTTGCATTTTGTTTCATATTTTTTTCATACTTTTTTGTTGCATATTTTTAATAAATGAAATGCATATTACACCATTTTTTTATTGTATATAAATCCTTGTCCTACTTATTAATTTAAGTTGGCATTATAAATAAATAATAAACTGTTAACTTTAATTCTAATTAAGTGCCCCTGTACAAATGACAATGAACAATTTAGAAATTAAAAAGTTATTGTATAATAAATAAATTAAGTATCTACCTAACTTATTATAAATATGTAGGTTGATACTTTTATTTAGTTACCTAGATATTATGTATTACTTACTTACAATTAACAATTAAAAGTTATAAATTATAAATCCAAATATTAAAGCAGCTTTTATTAAGTACTAGTTATGATTTCGAAAAACTTCATAAGAAACCAAGAGATAGCAAATGAAAGTGAGCCAACATCTAAACCTCATGGCCTAACCAAAAGTAGCATATGTTAGGGAGGTAGCAACAATCTGGTACAATCGTATTCGTAATATTCGAATTGGAAATGATACTTTATGAAGTTACAATAAAACTTATGTATCGTTATATGTAATTATATTATCATAATATCATTCAAGACCAAGGGGTTTCTGTTCAAAAGGAAGAGCATATCTGCATAAATTATACTGAACCAAGAATAGCCCAAATCAAGACATCTAGTTAATGTAGCGCCCAAAGGTTGCACATACTTGGCGATCACGGAATCACATAGACGAAGAAAAATTTTAAACATTTTAATAGAAATATTACCAAAAAGTGCGACTTACATTGCAATTTATGGTATAGCTATTCGCAAATACAAAAATAACATTTATATACAAAAAACAATAACAAAGGCATTTACAAAAATTCTAAACTATCAGTTTAGGAAAAGAGGTACGGGGGACACCATATTATATTATAAGGGAGTCAATAATATACCATACTTAGCTACTAAGTATAGCCGTCGAGTCCCGAACACATTCACGCCACATGAGTTATTAAATTGTGCCAATATGTACATTTTGAACTTTTCTTTTTATTTAAAATAAATAATTATTTTATTTTAACTGTCTAAATTAATTAAATCTGTTAAACAACGTTATATTAATTTATATATATGTTTGTCTAAATAATTAAATACAGTTAGGTAGGTACTGTAACTACAGTTACTCGATAGTAGATTATCTAGTTCTATTATATACTACCGAGTAGATAATAGTAAGTAGGTAATATACATTATACATTTAGGTATAACTTCTTAGTTCTTACAAGTTTATAAAATAACTTTTATTCTATATATAAAATTACCTATTTACAATTCAGACATATATTTTACCTATGTCTATTATGTAAGTTTAATAAAAATTGAAAGTTAACGGTTCATATAAAATAATATTATTAAGTTTAAGTATAGTTAACAATTATTGATATGTACGTGTTACTATGCAAGTGATTTGTCGATTTGATAAAACACGAATGTCTATATAAAATAAATATTTTGCTTATATTATAGTATTGATAGTTACCAAGTTATAGTTATAATTTGCCAATACCGTACACCAAAGCCGAAATTAGAACAAAAAAAAAATCCAACGGCTCTAAAATATAAAAAGTTATATGGATTATTGGGAGAGGAAAGGGGGTTAAGCCTACACGCCATATATTTTATTATTTTATAAAAAAATATATTCTATAAAATAAAAGTAAACAATTGAATTATATTTTATTTTCAATTAATCAGGCTATCGTTATAGCTAAACAAATATTAATTATTATTTTGTTTAACATCTAATACTTGTATTCGTAGATTTAATGATTAGGTATTAGCTAATACACTAGATATACATGGTCCATCATCAAAAAACAAAATAAAGTTATAATCCTATATATTTACTTTTTAACCTTTATTTTTCTGATGCTATAAATTATAATATGTTTAAGAATCAATACATTTTATCGGTAATAAATACTGATAAGCATATCCGCCCACCATAATTGCACTAATATTGTATACAAACTCACATAAGTTAGCACTTTGCAGCATAGCCTGCAGCACAAGAAATTCATACTTAAGAATATTATGCTTATTTTATTTTGACTATGAGCTTGGTATTTAGTTTTAAAATATATATAACTATTATTTATTGCTTTATAACACGTTTATAAAAATATTGATAAATGCAGTAGTCTGTAATAATTAAAATACCCATAACAAATATATTTAAAAAATTTCACAGTTCAATCATCTAATAATGACGACAATTTTTCTTTGATAAGTACAACTGATCATAAAAAAAATCCGAGAAAGATTTTGAGTGTACCTCGCCATTGATTACCCTATATAGATGTGTTATATTTGAACTAATGATAAATTATTATCATTGTATAGGTAGGTACGAAAAACAATTTTGAGCTGGACGTAGTGAAATACATTACATAATAATTGTATTTTTATAACAAATATATAATTTATATTTGTTATATATTTTGAAGCTTTTTGACTTAAAATTGTATTAACATTAATCGAAAAAAAAACAAAAAAGTAGAACATTTCAAATGTCTATAAACAACTTTAAAAGATGCAAAATATTTTTAAAATCATATCATGACTAAAAATCAGCAATATAAAAAATATAAAAATATGAAATATAAATGTTCTCTCGGTGACAATTTCAACGTTTATTTATTGAATTTCAACAAAAAATAAAATCAATTATGTCAAAATATTTTATAATTATTTCCGTTTTTCAAATTTGTTATTGTTATTGAAGATTGAAGCATTTTTTCTGCTCCAAAAGGTGGTGACAGACATAAAAAACATATATAACACAATTTATTGTAAATACCAATACATTCATCTCTCGGAATCTTAAAAATAAAATTTGCTAGCTGCTGACATATTAAGCCCTATAATAAACCCTGTTTTTTTAAGAGCGCAAAACTACAGATGGTAACTATGGCTTATAACCTATATTATATAATTTATACATAAATTCAAAGTATAACTCTTACATTTAATTATGTTAAAAATAATTAATAGTGCGTGTTATATGTGTTATATATTGTATAGTTATAGATGTATAACTACTAGGCTTAATAGTAGGTAATATAGATATACCTAGTATATACAATACACCTTATACAGTGGCGTATATTAAGGGCTTTTTATTATTATTTTATATGTCTGTGGTGAATATCGAATAAAGATAAACTACATAATTTGATTATCTTCTTATAAGTTTTGCCATTATTATGACCATCTTAAATCATGACTTTAATTAATAAAATATTTTTTTTATATATTATAGATACCTACCTACCTTGTTTTTTATAAAATAAACCTTTTTCTATATACAACTATGCAGTATGTATATGTATTGATAGACAAAATGTCTTTAAAAAAGGTCCACATATAAAATATCTACTATAAAATGTCCTCAAAAAAAGTCTCAATTATATGTCCATAAAAAATGGATTTTAATTTAAATGTTCTATGTTAATAACCTATTATTTAACTTCCCATGTAGATTTTGCAATATTATCCACAAAAACACATATCTACTTAACTAACTAAATTAATAAAGATTAAATACAATATAAGTTATAAATGTGTTCATAGATATATTATTTATAAATCATTCATAATTTTTTTGGAATAGCTTTTTACTAAGAAGCTAGATTGCTTGAGGATTTGTGATTTGTCTATATTCCGGATAGTTGCTAATGTCTGTATTCTTCTTTAGCACATTTCGTATCTTTTATTATTCAGTAATTTAATTCTTACATAGTTACATTATTTCAATTATAATATATTTTATTGATGTCATGTTCGTCTTTTTTGATCTGATCTAAAAACTTCTATACAATAGTATAATTGGCAACTAACAGTTTTTGAAATTTGCAGAGACATCTTGAAATAAAAACACTCATGAATAATAGTTGATATACCTACCTACTATAATTAGGTTAGGTTAAAATATTTTTTTATAAAAATATTACTCAGAAAACCAATTAATTAATTTTTCTTATTTTCGAATTATTTAATTAGACTTTATTCGTATGACATTTTTTTAAGGACATTTATTTTTTACCATATGTTGGATAAACAGAGAATAAATTTTATTGATCATCGCGGATCAAACGGTGAAATGAGACCTTTTCTGTAATAATCTAAGTATCTAATTCAGTTTTATCTTAATTTAATTTTTAAAATTACTTTAAATATTTTGGAATCATATCAACCACTTTCTAAAAAATTATCTGAATGAATAAAAAAATGTATCTGATGGATCAACTGTGACTAGAGATTAATGTTATATTCTAAATATAAAATGCAATCATGCCATTTTCTGAAAAAGACAAGTGACACCAAATAAATTTCCAATCTTTGATGATTTTAAAAATGGTCAGTTGTATCAACAGTATTTATATAGGTAGGTACTTAAATATATAATCACGAGCAGTCATTTTATTTATATTCATCATTAAACATTAAAATAGATCAATATTTTAAAATCAGTGCGGGGAATCCAAATGTTATTTTCTGTATCCGATAAATAAATATTAAAGTAAATAATGATAGACTGATAGGCAATAGCTAATGGCTAATAGCCTAATGACTAATACTTAATAGTATATTAATGTGGCACGTACGTGTTAATAATTAATAAGTAATTTTTTTTTTTAATATCTAGCATCTGCATAGTAAATTTAAATTAAGGTACAAGTAGACCTTGAATACTCCATAAAAAATGTATTTTGGGTACCTTTTTAAGTTTTTAGGCATTGTGCGGGGGGGTTGGCTGTTATTTTTTAACCACGGTCCTTTAGAAGACCTTAGTACTTAGAACCTTTACGCTAAATACGCCGCTGTATACATATATATGTATATAGGTATATAAATATATACACTTACCGTCAGAATTAAGTATTAACCTTATTTGTAGTAAATTTTATCTGCTACTTTTCAGAAACTAAAAATTTGCCATCTGAAGATAAAGATAATAACTGTTATCAGCAATTAATGGCCATGGAAATGCAAAGTGACCTAGTACTTTATAATGGTCCCTTTGAGTGCGCTGTGTGTTTATGTACATATGATAATAATGGCGTTGTGTTACGTGATTGTTTGCATGTATTTTGTAGGTATGAAAATACGATTTTGTTGTTTTCCTACTTACCTTAGTGTGTATATAATAGATATATACGATATAACCAGGGATGGGCAGTAATATCTGTTTGGAACATGTTTGATACAAGTTAAATCATCGCGTTACATTTTATAACTTGTAAAGTGTAATCAGTTAGGTACCTATTTACATAATTTTCATATTACATTAAGATGTATTTAATTGTCACTTTATATAAAAGTTACGGACGCATCGCAGGTTTGCACGAATCTACACTTTTTCGAACGACCGTATCTTCGCATAATTAAAATATTTAAAACACCGGAAGCTCTGCATGACCGCATTTATCAATAAACCAGAAGTCATATTGTTACATACAATGTAGTTAACTTAGAAAATTTATTTAAAATTTATAAATAAAAAATAAAAATTAAATTAAATTGATAGGTATGAGTTTATAAAATTTTTAGCCTCATTCGTGACTTTATTTTTAAATGATTATTTTATCTAGATATCTGTGTGATATATGACGAAAATGTTTGTAGCTAATGTAGATGTGTTCTTACTTAAGAATGAGTTTTTAAAATGTTTTTATTATTTATTATTGTTTAAAAAAATACGTAGAAATGGTCTTTTGTGGAGTTATGGTGTCGAAAAAAAATGTCTTGTTCGGAGTTACGGTACTCCCAAAGTTACTTATATAATGTTACATTTAAATAACTGGCATCTATAAGTTTTATTCAATAATTGAATAAAACTTATAGATACTTATAGATATCAATTATTGATATCATTTTAATAAATATATTAAGTGAATAGTAGTAGAAAAAGAAAGAGTCCAAATAAATTTAACTTGTAACGAGTAATTAATTACATAAAATTCGAGTAACTTTTAACTTGTATCTAGTTACACATTAAAAATTACTTATCTAATTATTGCTCAACCCTGGATATTATATATCTTCTATCGGTGTTGGGAATTGGCTAGATAAGAACTTCAGATATTTCATGTAATATAAAGATAAATGTAGATAGATAAATTTCAACACTTTAAAAAAGATCAGCTATTTAGCTATTAAAAAAATTTGTTTTAGTTTTTTGTCATTTCGAAGAATAATAAAAACAAATATTACATTTATATATTTATTTAGCCTATCTATATCCAGACAAATTAATTAGCTTTTATCTTTTATACGTTTTTTATTATCTGGTCTCAACACTGCTTGCCACCAACTATTTGATTATGAACGTACCAATGTATCACATCGGTATACTTAAATTTAATTCATGTAAAACTATTATTTCTTCATACTCAATATACGGGATGTTCGACAATTTTGTGTTATTCAGGCTTTGTCTAAAAATGACGATCGACCATTCGAAAGCCGAACAAGTTGAATGCCCGTATATAGACGAGCGGTATTCTTGTGCGGGGGTCTTGCAACACCGTGAAATAAAAAAGGTACCAAGTATTCTCTTAACCTATGTTGTTTATTAAATTATTTTTTGGTTTCTTTACATCAGATATATTAAAATATATACATACTTGTGTTTTCCGCATAGATATTGGATTCGGACGAAGAGTATGAACGATTTTTGCAAAGGTCAGTGGAACGAGCCAGACAGTTGTTGGCGAAAGAGCAAAACGGCGGATCTTTTCAGTGTAGACGACCCGACTGTACTGGCTGGTGTTTGATCTACGATAAGAATGACGTCTTGGAATTTAAATGCCCCGTTTGTGGGACAGTAACGTGCGTTCGTTGTGAGGTAAGTATTGAGTATTTATGAGCCAATCTAGTATACGAAGAATTCGAGCTGCCGTCAGAGAATAAATGGCTGCTAGTTGCGAAAATAATTTCCCAGGTCATTATTTTTGACATAACTGTGGTATTGCAAATGTGGGTTTTGATTTAGATATAGACACACAAGAAACTATTCGGTTGTGGAAATTTGAGTAATTTTATTGTTTGTGAATTTTCCAAGTGCTGAAATTACTATAAAATAAATATGAATTTATTCAAGCAATTTCCTAAAAAATAATTGCCACATATTTTTAATTATAAATTAAGTATTAAATTTTAAATAATAAAAAATGTTATTTTTTAATTTTTCAAAAAAAATGTCATTAATTATTTGCTAAACTATTTAGGTTTATCCAGTGATGTAGTCGTAATTTTTTTACCGAGTATACGCTTTAATGTGCTTGATATGCAAACGTAGGGGTCTTCGCTCTCCACACCCCCCATCTATACTACGTTATTATTAATTTTATATTTATAATTACATACACTTTATTACTATCTTACCACAATTGAGACTTTATAGTTTACAATCATATTCCTAAAATATATATTATTATACATTTAAATTTTTTATGATTACCTATGTTAATTTCTTACCGCCCTCTCACCACTTCTTTTAAATCAAAAAACCTAAATATTTATTAATATTTATAGTCTTAAAAGTATACTAAATGGTATATAAATTAGGTATCACAACATTGAGTAATTAAAAATAAATGAAAACATTTTTTGTAGATCAATTGTTATATTTTAAATTTAATGTATTTAAATCTGTACCAATTACAAAATTTTCCATAGAGAATCCTTTTTCTCCAGATTTGGAAGGGCCACTTTTCTTGATCTATTATCATCTGCAGACCTATGTTTGAATAGCCACGATTTCACATAATCTGTTGGATTCCACTGAGAAAGCGGTGGTCTATTAACATTTATAAACATAAGGTTAGAAATATTCTGTATTGTTAACCTAGATCTGAGATCAGACATATTAAATTCATAGGACTAAAACCTCTCTCACACTCAGCAGTAGATACTGGTAAAGTTTTTATAAGCACATCTAATTCTTTTAATTCTTCCTCGAAATTAACACAATGGTATTGTTATCAACAAATTTTCTCATGTTTCGAATAGCATTATCTGTATTAATCAAAAATCGCTTGGTCAAATATTTTACTTTTTCTTCGCCAAATCTTATATTAACATCTTTGGGCCAAGTACATTTATTTAATATTTGTATATCACATATTATTTTTGAATCTTCATTATTATATTCAAGTAAACGCATTTGAAGATTATTACAAACACTACTTAAAAATTGATTTTGGTTATCAAATAATGTTATGTTTTTAAAAACCATATTTGCTTTTGCTTTTTTAGCTTCAGATGTATACTCTCCGTCCTTTGTTTTGAATGATTCTATAACTCGTATAGTTCTTTTGATATTTTGATCAGCAAACACCATTGTTGCTTTATGACTTTATAATTCTTTAGATAAGTTTGATAGCTCCAAGAGGACATCACACATCAATGCTAAATCTAACACAAATTCAATACTTTCTAAACGTTTACATAATTCTTAATACTTGGACCTTGTCTTTGTATCTCTAGATTCATCTTTTGAAGTTGTACTTAAATGTTTATATAAAGCCGGATGAGTTTTCCAAATAACTTGGACTCCTCGGAAACTACTGGCAACCCAGTGAACAGTTAATACTCTACCTATTTTTAAAAACAAAACATCCAATTCTGCATATTCTATTTTCAATTCATTTTGATTCTTGGGAAATCTGTTGTACAATGCATATAAGCTATCTGAAAATGCTTTAAAATGATTTATTGATGTGATATCATTGACAGAATCATTAACAGCTAATTTTAGTCTATGATTTAGACAATGCTAGGTGAATATAAGAGGGTAAATATCTTTCAAACGTTTTGCAATACCATTTTTTCCCCAAGCAACACGCTAGCACTATCACTAACAAAGGAAATCCAATTTTCTCTCAGAAAATTGTCATTAAATCTACATGCATGAAAATATTTCAATAACTAATTTACAATATTTTCTGCATTCTGAGTAAAAAGTTCAATGACATTCAAAAATATAAATATAGGTTCTTCATTAAAAATAGATGTTTTTATGTAAACTATCATACTAGTTACTGAACTCAAAGTAGTAGATTCATCAATTAACACAACTAACTTCGACCCGCTATCTATTATGTTTTTTACTATTCGTTCTCGCATTTTAGAGGCAATATGGTTTACAATACTAGTACTTGAATATCTCGAATGAAGCGTAGATCCTAAATGTACGCCATTAGCCTTTTGAAGTTCAATAAGCTTTTGATGATCATCATAAAGCCTATTGTATTTGGCGATAAAGTATGCAGTTCGAAATACATATTCAGTAGATTTCTCATTTTTAAAACATTCAGCTTCCATGTTCTTAACTAATTTCTGTGATTCTTTATCTTTTTTTATTGTTAATACATATTCATGAGCTTGAGATTCGACATGTCTTTTAATTATATTTTTTAAATTTGATAATTTATTTTTTTTATTTGGGTGACTGCCACAACCAACATTATAAGTACTCCATTCTTTTGATATTTCGACTCCTTGTTTCTTAAATGTTTTTAAAGTTCCAACTTCTTTACAATAAATATAACCAATTTTGTGCATTGAACAAAACAGCCATGGATATTTTCCTTTCTTTTCCATGCACTGATCAAATGATCAAACTGATGGCCACTGTTCTTTAGAACTGTTTCTTTGGAATTACATACCAATTTTAATTTTTTAGTCAGGGTAGAGGATTCATTTTCAGCAATAAGAGCCGGTTCATCTGGATCAGAATTTGAATCAAGTTGAGTTTTTCCCTATACTAAGAAAAAGTTAATAAATATACTAAATACTTACTAATTTTGTAAATTAAATATGTAACTAACTTTAAAATATTATATTAACTGTACGTATGTATTCTATATTTTATTGACTTACCTTTGTAATTCGAATCATAAATTTGTCCATTGAAATTGTTTTAAATGAGATAGTGAAACGAAATAAATAATAATAAATTAGTAACTAATAAGTAATAACTATTTAAGAATAAAAACATTTTCTTTGAGCGAGTTCGGTATAATTTATAGTTTGTATCGATATATTTGTATTTGTTAATATTTATACCGTACACATATTAACAAATACAAACTACAAGGATTATTAATGTTTTATTATTGTGGTAAACTGTACAGTGACACTGTGTAGACAAAATAATATTAATTGACAAAATTATTTTCAGTAATGCATGTGACCGTGCACTTCGACGTCGGCGATCGTTATCGATAGACGATAAGCTTATAATTTTAGATGTATAATATATATAGATCCATGTAATGAAGTTAAAAATAGATGTGTAAAATGTAAAAATAATAACCGTTCCTAATGAACGTGATAACAAGGAAATATGTTTGGTATTATTGGTTATTCGTTAATACTGTTTATATTATAGCTATATAGTATACCCGTATACCTGCGTAATAATTATATTATAACTTATAAGTATACACATCAACCAAAAACTGGAGAAGTCGTTAGACGCCGTATACCCACGTATACGCCCCACTACACCACTGGGTTTATCTGATTACGACTTTTTTTTCAGCAAAATAGTAATATTTTTGAATAAATCTTTCAATTGCGTACAATTAATTTGGAAGGTTGTTTAAAAAGTCCTAAAAAATAATGAAATATTTGTAAATAATCAGTTTAATTGAATAATGGACAATTGAATGTAATAATTTATTTGATTTTATTCGATGTTTCCATTCAATGATTGATTTTTGTTATTTAATTGTGGATACTCACTATTATTATAAAAATGCACTCTTAAACATATAAATATTTTTATTTGACGGTACCGATAAGTAATATTATTTGCCTATTTTAATTATTTCAGTCAATTCACACTCAAGGAAGAGGATGTAAAAAGTTCATGGAACAAAATGACAGCGACGGCACGCTTGAGGTAAATTCATTGCAATATCTACCTATGTTATTGTAAACGTTATAATAACGTTATATATATATGACAAAAACGATTGAAACAGTAAATAAAAATAATTAAATACACAAAACAAAACATAACGATTAACAAAATATATAATATACCATTAAACAAAAATGAACGCAAAACGAAATATTTTAAAATCCATTCCTTAAAACTAGTTAAAAGTTAAAATATTGGTTTCGTAAATATTTATTTTACGCGTTTTATTTTTATATCAATCCAAAAAATTAATATATTCCGTATCCGAGTCATTCACATCATTAGATATTACTTTTAACGATAAATGCAAAAGTATTACTACATTTTAATTCTAAATAAAGATAAACGTAAAAGTTGTACAACGTTTAAATTCTGATTAATAATAAACGTAAAACTTGTATAACGATTTACTTCTAAATAACGATAAACACAAAAATCGTGTAGCATTAGGATTGTAAATAATGTAGAACAAAATTATTTTTTCAAATACAAGCCCTGGTTTAAAAGCATTTAAATATTAAATTGTATACATTTGTTTTACTTTAAGAATCTTATCGAACGTGGAGATGCTATGCCATGCCCAGGATGCAGTACCGTTCTGTCAAAGCAACAGGGTTGCGATTGGATTAAATGTACTGTATGTTTTATGGAGATTTGTTGGGCAACTAAAGGTCCAAGATGGGGGCCCAAAGTAAGTTCAAATTAAAATATAAATAATTGTATTATTAATTATCATGATAAAAAAGGGGAAAGTAAGTACAATAGAAGTCGAATGTAACTCGTCATTAAGTTGGTCATTGTAATAAATATGTTAAATTAAAATTTAAATTTAAAATTCAAATTATTGCATGCAAAAAATAATTCCTAGCAAAGATGATCTGTTAGCCTATTGTTGTGTAAATATAAAATATATTGCTATTATATTAAAATTACTATAGTAATTTACTAATATGAATACGTTCATTAATATAGGTACGTAAAAATTTTAAGTTCCCCAAAATAATATTTTTAAATTATGAGAAAATAGTTAAAATTATTATTTTTTGTTTAACTCGTCGTAACTCACGTATATAATCTGAATACCACTACTGAGCGATTCGCTCACTAGGTTTATTTCATCATAAAAGTAATAATTTAGGGACTAATAAATTTATAATATTATATAACTAATAAATACTTATATAATTAATAAAATAACATTTTTTTTATTAATGTACGTAAATAATTCCAATGCTGTTACTCATGCGTAGAGGTATTCGCTTACACGACTATTTTTTTGACTTTTGACAAGTTAAAAATTTGAGCTCCAATAATATTTATGAGGAATTTAAATACATTGAAATAATTCAATAGTACTAGATTATAAATAATAACTATGCAGAGGAACACGATTCTGATAAAATATTTTCCGGCTCAGCCCAAGGTCAAGTTGTTTTTATTCCCAGGATACTGATAATTATTATTGAATACCCGTTTGAATTTAAATGAGTCCAATTCTCTATGAAGATTTGTTTTACTGTGTGCTATGTTTATTGTGTTACTATGTCACTGCGCGTGTGTAGGTCGTAAACGTACACGTAAATTTAAAGTTAAAATTTTTTTTAGTGCAATATAAATAAATTTATAGTAAAAAAAAGAAAACTTGAATATGGTGTACCATTGAATAGTAGCATCGAAATGGAGGATGATCCTGTTTCAAGTACAAGTGTTGTTAGTAAAGTAGTGCAGAAAAACAAACAACCTAAACCTATTTTAGTACGTAAGTAACTTGATAGCTATTTAAGCCTTGGTTTTACATTTAATGGTCCTGAAAACTGTCCTGTATCACAATGTATCGTGTGTGGAAAAAAACTCAACAACGAATCTATGGTCCCTAGTAAACTGAAAAGGCATTTAAGTAGTAAACATAGTCATCTACTTGGAAAAGATAAAAATTACTTCAGTCGATTGTTGTCGTCGGAAGAAAAACAAGCAAAAACCATGGTATTTAGAGTTACTATTAGTGAGAAAGCACTATTGGCCAGTTATAAAGTGTCTGAAATAGTAGTAAAACAAATGCAGCCTCACACTATCGCAGAGAACGTTATTTTACCGTCCTGCAAAGAAATAGTTAAATCTATGCTGGGTGACAATGCAGAGAAGGAAATATCTTTGGTTCCATTGTCAAACGATACAGTATCAAGGCGTATTGGTAACATGTCTTCAGACATCCAATGCCATCTGCGTGAAAAGTTAAGTAACAATAGATTATTTGCACTGCAGCTCGATGAATCAACAGATATTAGTAAGAAATGTCAATTACTAAGCTATATCAGATTCAATAATGACAATTCAGTTATCGAACAATTTCTGACATGTTTTAAACTACTCACAACGTCAACTGAAGCAGATGTATATATTCAATGTCCAATATTTTAACAGACAATGAGTTATCTTGGAAAAACTATCGTTCTGTTTGTACTGATGGTGCACCTGCTGTGACCGGAAAATTCAAAGAATTTGTTGCTAAAGTTAAAGAAAATTTTCCAAATGTGGGTTCAACACATTGCTTTATACACCGCGAAGCTCTAATAGTGAAGACTATTGCTGCAGAACTGAAAAGTGTTTTAAACCTAGTTGTAAACATGGTAAATTTCGTTAAATTGAGGGTTCTTAAGACAAAACTTCTCAAAAAAATGTGTCACGAAGCTGGATCTAAATATGATACTCTGGTTCTTTATACAGAGATACACTGATTGTCGAAAGGTAAAGTACTGCAAAGATTTTATGAGCTTAAAAACGAGCTGTCAAGAATCTTTAGTGCTGAAAAACCAGACTTTGCTGCGTATTTGAACGACACGGAGTGGTGTGCCAAAGTAGTTTACTTGGCTAATATATTTTATCATATTTTATTTATTTATTTATTTTTATTGCTTAAATGAAAGTATGCAAGAAAAAGAAGAAAATATCTTGACGTCAAGTGATAAACTGAAAGTGTTTTTAAAAAAACTACAAGCTTGGAAATGGCATGTAGAAAATAAAAGTTTAAAGATGTTTCTTTTAACTGTTGATATAGATTCACAGGGTGACATAACCGCTAAACTAGTTTTAAATCACCTTACAGCTCTTGAGGACAGTACGGTTATTTTCCCCATATCTCAGTTGACAAGTATGATTGGGTGCGCAATCCTTACGCTACTTCGTCAGAATCAACAACTGATCTATTTCTTGAGAAAGAAGAACAGCTGGCAGAAATTCAGGAGGATAGAACACTACGACTGAAATATAATGAATTACCACTAATTAGATTTTGGATTTTTGCAAAGACAGAATATTCTGTAATAGTATATGAAGTAATGAACATTTTGTAACATTGTGTTACACTTTTCAATCATTTACTTATGCGAGTTAGACTTTTTGGTACTAATAAACATATAAAACAAAAAACGGGAGAGGCTACTTTCCATTGATCGGGAAATGTATGTGTGTTTGTCTTCAATTCGACCACGTATCGAACTTTTGTGTAAAACCGACAAGCTCAAGTTTTTTACAAATAATTTATAATTTATTCTCTTTATGATATAATATTCGTTTGCTTAGATAATTTAATTCTTAAAATATTATTTTGTTATTGTATTTTTAAAAACTAAATGTAATGAAATAAAATACTGTTTTCAATATTTTTTTAATATATTACATTTTTTTCAATAATCACATATATCAAATATTTCTCGCGGCACAGTAGTGTGCCGCAGCACACCGGTTGAGAACCACTGCTCTAATATGTATATTGTAACCAAAATCATTTGTAAACTTATGTTATTCGATTACTAGTTCAAAATTTAAACGGATGAATAATATACAAATTATTTGTTTTAGGGAAAAGGAGATACTACTGCAGGATGTATGTGTGGTATACCAGCTGGAAGAAAATGTCATATTGACTGTAAATATTGTCATTAGGCATTAAAAGGATTTAGGATGTACAGTTTATCTATGCATTAATAATATTAATTTAATATAGTGCTTGGAAAATTTATATACATAGGAATTATTTCACCTCATAAAAATGAAACTTTATGCAGTTCCCTTTTAGGCTTGAAGAAATTAAACTGTCTCTTTTCTCATTTCTATAAATGAACTTATTTTATTTTGTATCTTATTTTTTTTTTTTTGAATTTTATAAATTAAATACTAAAAATTATTTTTATTTCTTTTAATTTTTAAATTTTATATGGGAAATGTTGATGTATAATAATGGCACAGATTATAATCTGTCTGTGTAGTAGATTGTAGGTAAATGTCTTATTTTCAATACAATGGCCAATAATATTATGTTTAATGTTTTGCAACCTAAAAGACCAAATTGAAAATTAAAATTAACTTTTTTAGGTAAATTAATTTAACGAATAACAATTAAAAGCAATCTTATACTATATATTTTTTTAAGTAAAACAACATTATTATGTTATCATTTATTAGATTGTAAAGTATCAATTTTAATAACCATTGTACCAGAAAGATGTAATATTGTTGAAATAATTAACAGAAAAATAATTAAATACATGTATTCGAAATTTTTTCTGTATTTTTTGTGTTTTGCAATAAAAATGTTTACATAATAGTGACGTAAAGGTGAATAGTAACGATAGTCCTATATAGATAAATATATATATTATCGACAGCCAAAGCTCATTTATAGCTCTGAAATTTAGTATATAGGTATAATCCTATACCCGAGGATTTGCATCTTATTACAATGATTACTTTTATGATTTGCTTTCTTAATTCTAGACATATTTTTGATATAAACACATAATGACGAACTTAATGATTTACATAGGATTTTAAACATTCGTTGTCATCTGTCTCCAGTTTTTTGTGTTGATATAAAAAAATGTCCAAAATTAAAAAGTGTAAAATCATAAAATTAGTTATTGTAATTGTGTTTATATTATTATAGCTGACCCTGAGAACTTCGTACAGCCCAACAATCAAGGAATGTAGTAATACATTTTATTTAAATTTAATTAACGCAATAAAATGAATACAAAAAAATTATTAAGTTCATCAATTCATTAGGATAATATCTATAAAGAAAATAAGGATTAATTATAACTACAAAAATGAAGTATTTCAATGGCGGGTAGGAATGACTATTTCCTTTGATGAAGTTATGTATTTTGCTGCATGGGTTGATTCTCTTCAATGAAGCACCTTGTGATATACGACATTTTTGGTTTTGTTATCATGTGCAAAAACAAAGAAAATGGATGGTTTGCCACACGTGAATATGTCACGTACCATTATCCATGAGAAAAATGTGTATTTTCTAAATTTAGACCACGAACACTCGAGGATTGTCTTTGTAATTTGTTAAGCGCCATAGTCAATGCAAGACGAATCGGAAATTAAATTCGTTTAAACTCAGAGGGCTAGTTTTTGTCTTTGTCTTCATTTGTTACACAGTCAATAGATTTAAATGAATGTAGAGTACCAACGGTTTGATTTTGAATTACAATGTTTAAGTCATCCACATCTTTATTCTTAGCTACTAAAATTGCCTGCTCACTCAACCATTCATTATTTTTATAGTCAGCAATAATGTTCGAAAATACTTTATTAATGAGCTTGTCTTTCGATGAGATAAAATTGTAAAATTTTGAGATTAAAAATAATCAAATATCGAACATTAATTTTCAATAAAATAAAATACTTACTCTAGAACTACTAGATTTATGATTACATATATCAGAAATACTTTTACGCTTCTTAGATTCTTTCATGAGCAACTTTCTTTGTTTTTCTCTATTTTTATTAGCTCCTCCGTGAAATTTTCTTTTATCTTCTATTTTCGATAAGATGCGCGAGTGTATAACTTTTATAAGGTACAAGTGAAAAAAATAGACTGTAAATATATTATTTCTTTCATCTTAAAATTCTAAACCATAATAAAATATTTTTTTTTGCATAATCATTTAACCAAAAAATAAAGGTGAAACTTGCAACGCAATTGTTAAGTCAGTCAGTAGCTGATGTTTTAAGATTTTAAAAAAATTACTTTTAAGTTAAAAGAATTTTTCGATTGTAATGAAACTATAAAGTTTATTCAAGTATTTAATAAAGCTTTTAGCATTTTAAACTTGGGGTCAATTAATTATATTGGTAGTAAGAAATCCTCATGTAGAGAAAATTTTGAGGATATTTCAAATTTTGTTGATGAATTTAAAATGTATATTAAAGGATTGAGAGTATATTATTACTATGAGAAAATATTAATGATGTTAATCATGTACTCATCTTAAAGTCAAAAAGAAAAACTGAATTCATCAGACTCATAATATATTTAAACTCTATGTTAAAATTATACTATACTTTGATAGATCTAAAATTGATTTATTGATTTAAGAATGCATAAATTAAGCCAAGACCATTTAAAGCTATTTTTTAGATGTATAAGAGCTCAAGGTGGGTATAATAATAATCCAACATCTAAACAATTTATGTTTATCAGAAATTGATCATTAAAGTAAATGATATTGAAAATTTTAACATAGGAAATTGCATACTTTCAGAACATGTCGATATATTGCACTACTCAAGTTCTGATCCAATTAAAACACAACCAATAACAATTTTTCTAATATTTCTAAAAAATTGATTATTCAAGAAAAAAATAAGATTAATGTTCAATCTTTTATAAATAATCATAATTATTTAGTTAATACTAATACATATAACTTAAGTAATTTTTTTATATGCAATATGGACAAATTTAATAAATTCGGAAAGGATGTTCATATGTGCTTCGTTGACTTCGGGCAGACTTACTTAGTATAGCTCGGAATAAACTGTGAATGGCCATAAAAGAATTTAAAATTCCCAAAAACTTATTGATCTCACAAAAGTATGCTACACGCATACACTGTGCAAAGTAAAGTTAGGAAACAGTATATCCGATAGTTTTGAGATTAGCATAAGACTCAAACAGAGTGATGTCTTGTCACCAGTTCTTTTTAATCTAGCATTTGAGAAGATGATTAGGTTAATGCCAATGCATCAAGGCATGGAGTTTTTGTCCAATACTACGATTCTTGTCTATGTAGATGATATAGTTATAATAGGCAGTACGCGACAAAATGTAGTGATATATAGTGATAAGAACTAATGATTTGGTAAAAGTAGTGAAGCCAATGGGTCTAGAAGTAAATCAGGATAAAACCAAATATTTAGACATGACTAGGGGAACAAAAGATACGCGGATCTAGTAGTAGAAAACTATATGGACTAACCTAACTAACCTAACCTAACCTAACCTTAAATGGAAAATTTCAAATACCTCGGGGCAAACATAAGTTAATACAATAACATGCATAATGAAATTAAGCTGAGTATATCAGTCGCTAACAAGGGTTATTACGCTTTGGAAAAATTGTTCAAGTCAAAACTCCTCTTCAGACGATCAAAGGAACGCCTGTACTTAAGTTCCTACGGCCAGTTCTAACATACGCATGTGAAACATGGTTGACTATTAAAGGTGATGAGGAAAAAATGGCTTGCTTTGAAAGGAGAATTCTTAAAAAGATTTATGGACCTATACTGGAAAATGAAGTATATAGAAGAAGAACTAATATAGAAGTACAACAAATTTATCAAAAACCTAGTATTAACGCATAACTCACGAGTAAACGAACCGAGTGGAAAGAACATGTATAGAGGTCAAATGGAATTTTAAAGAAAGCTCTGGAAGGAAAATCAATGGAGGAAGAGACCTAGGGGTCGCCCTAGACAGCGTTATGCAGACAGGGAAACGAAGATTTAAGTAAGTGCGCACAGAGTTTAACGATAGAAGACAGTACAGATAGAGATAGTTGGAAAAAAGTAGTAGAGGCAGCGAAAGTTCTCTAAGAACCGTAAAAGCTCATGAAGAAGAAGAAGAAGGCAATATGCACTCTATCTTTTTCTTTTATATCTTTATATTTTGTACATTTAAGGCGCTATTACACTAGTTCTGACATCAATATGAATGGTGTAGTTAGTATTGTTTACTTGCTGGTACTAATGTACTATAAATTGTAATACACCATGTTACTATTGTAGCGAGTTATGACATATAGGTATATATAAACATTGTAAGTATATATGTATATAATAAAAGAAACACGAATAGAAACACATAATTATAGTGATTAAATAGAGAGAATAATAATAATAACTGTAGCGCCACATAATGTGATTGACGTATTGACGCATGTGAAGATTAAATTAGGTCACACAAGAATTGTGTGTGATTCTTGTAATTATGAGATATCAAATAATAAATATATATGAATAGACATCCGATCCACGTGCATCATCGTAGGCGTAGGCTCATGGCCATGGACGATGACCATATATGGGCAACAGTAAATAATAGAGGGGACTAGGCCTTTCGCATAAGAGTGTGCCTGGATCCGATCATCCGACAGACGAACCACGGCAGCCAAGACGAACAGTTGACGAATTCGGCACTTAACTTATTTACTTGTAACAGCTCACTATTTTACAAAATTCAATATTTTAATTATTAAACACTTAGAAAATTTCAATAAACAAATTATACAACACAGATTTTAAGTCATTTAATTCCAACTCTGATTTGAATTGTATTTGACTGGCTTGTTACATTATTCTATAGTAATTTATAAAAAGATAATTCAAGCATATATAACAAAAAAAAAAGGTAAAGAAAATGTTCTTATTTACTCGCTTAAACTATCATTATTAATCACTTTTTTTCATCTTTCCTTACTTGAAATTTAGTTAATATTGATGAATGCTTCTTCTAAAATATAATAATTAATATATTAGGTTAGATAACATAAAAATTAAATATCATCTTAATTTATACAAATAAATACACATGAAAATATTTAGCACATACCTTAATATGAGGCTAGATTACACTGAGCGAATTTACTTACCGCGTGTCAGCCAACAAAGTCGCCCGTGAGTGAGCGTGTAGCGACCTATCCAATTATGTTGAGCTATTAAATTCGCTTCCTCCCTTAGTCGCGCACATGCATTCATCATAGTTTTTACATGTGCCAAAAAATTGTCACTGGTACGTAAATAGTTAAAATCATCAATTAACGTTAATAATTAAGTTTTTCTTCTCTTTTAAATTTTAAATTTTGAAATTATGAAGTGGAATCGCAATAACGTTATTGACTTTTTAAAAATGTACGAACAATATCCATTAATTTGGAACATAAAATATAAGGACTATTTGAACATAAAATAAAAAAATTAAATGTTTAAAAAGATTTATGCAGACCTCGAGAATGAAGGATTAGTAATGTAAATAGATAAAAAACAACTCAAGGCAAAAAATAAAAATTTAAAAACGTTTATAGAAATGAGCTTGCAAAAATCTATAAAAGTAAAAAAAATGAAAATGGAACAAATGAAAAATATTTTCCAAGACTTATGTGGTTCAACTCTGCCAACTTTTTTTTATGAAGTTTTATTTACAAAACACAACCAGTTAAATTGTTAAGTTTAAATATATATAGTATAATAATATTGTTAGTGTTATAAATTAATAATTAATACCAATATTTAAAGTTATGCAGAAACGATTTCCTAGTTAAAAATTAGTATATACTCGTATAGTATAATTTGCAAATGTTAAATATTTCATAATAGACTATCGAATAATTATTTAAATAATATTATACAAGACTGAATAATTAAAACTAACGAATAGTTATTCGAATAATATAATACATAACTAAATAATTAAAACTATAGAATAATTATTCGAATAATATAATACATCTATATATATAAAATCCAAATATAAAATACAACTGCTTTTTCCAGATGACGTCGTTTGGGGTTAAAACAGTAAATGTAGGTGGCTTTATGCCAACCTTCAAAATTCAAGGCCAAGTTTACCATAGAATAGGAAGTGTTTTACCTTCGTATGCAAACGAACCATCATTTTTACAAATATATTTTGTTGGTAATGATGAAAAAGAAGCGGAACTTCGGTCTAATCTTTTTCCTGCCGTAAAGCCTTGGTTGGTTGGCCAACTTCAAAAAAAGCTACACAACCACAACCAGTACGTACGAGATTTTAAAACAGCTATTGAATGTGTTCCTAAAGGACAGGAATTTAAAGTTATGATTCATGCCGATAGAAAATCTGCAAATCAACACAGGGGTCGGTATACTGCACCGTCAACAAGCGAGGTTGCTTTGGTTATTGTGGGACAGGATTTTGAAAAAAGAGATATAATTCTTCAAAGTAGAGACACCAAGTTAGTGAGAATAAATGAAACTCATCGTGCTTACGACGCTCTTCAGTACCCTCTTATGTTTTGTTGTGGTGAAGATGGGTATTCCATCAAACTACCTCAGCGTGGCCCAAGTTCTAAGATATCTCTTAAAAAAACCGTTTCTGTTTCCGAATTTTACTTTTATCGAATTATGGAAAGACAAGAGCAAAATAACTACATGTTACTATACCGTAGTCTTCTCAATCAGTTTTTGGTTGATATGTACGCTAAGATAGAGACAGAAAGGCTTAATTTCATTAGACACAACCAAAGTAAACTGAGAGCTGAAAATTATGTGCATCTCAAAGACGCAATGTGTAAAGGAGATGGACATGTTTCAGAGATTGACAAGATAGTTGTGTTACCTTCCAGTTTCACAGGAGGACCCCGTTATATGCACGAGAGGACTCAGGACGCCATGACATACGTTCGCCACTATGGCCGTCTTGATTTGTTCATTACGTTCACATGTAATACTAAGTGGATTGAAATTGAATCTTCCTTACACGATGGATAAAAACCTCAAGATAGGCATGACATAATAGCTAGGGGTTTTCACTTGAAAGTTAAAAAAATCATTCATCTCCTAACTAAAGGTTCTATTTTCGATCCCTGTAGGTGTTATATGTTCACAGTAGAATGGCAGAAACGGGGTCTGTCACATGTATGATACATATAATTCTATGGCTACATGATAGAATTATGCCTGCTGACATTGACAGTGTTATAAGCGCAGAAATTCCTGATCCCGAACTTGACCCTCTCCTTTTTGATATTGTGAAATCTACTATGATTCACGGTCCATGTGGACATTTGAATAGAAACTCACCGTGCATGCTCAATGGTTCATGTAGCAAGAGATATCCATTTACCAAGGATACGCACACTGCAGATGACGGATATCCCCAGTATCGAAGGCGGACTCCATCTGATGGCGGTTTTCCGCTTGAAATTAATGGAGTAAAAATTGATAACCAATGGGTGGTGCCGTATAATCCTGTTTTGTCCTGTATATTTATGGCTCACGTTAACGTTGAACTGTGCAACTCTGTGAAGTCCATAAAGTACATATGCAAGTACGTAAATAAAGGAAGTGACCAAGCAGCATTTTGTTTAGAAAACGAGTAGGATGAAATATCCAAGTATGAAGCAGGGCACTATATTAGCAGTTCTGAAGCTGCTTGGAGAATCTTACGTATTCCCATCCATGAGAGATTCCCTCTTGTTATGCATCTTTCTGTTCATCTTGAGAATGGTCAAAGAATTTACTTCACAACTGATAATGCCGCAGAAAAAGTTCAGAACCCTAATAGTACTACACTTTTAGGATTCTTTGAGCTATGTAAAAATGATTCTTTTGCAAGAACGCTTTTGTATAGTGAAGTTCCAGCTTATTTTATTTGGAAAAATAACAAGT
>JACXSJ010002875.1:0-34879 GCA_014851325.1 Pentalonia nigronervosa
TCCTGTCGGTGGTGTCTGTCGAACTAACTATATTATACATTGTGTGTGCTAGCCATAGGCCTTACAATTATGTGTGTGTATTAATGTTATTGTATTGGTCAGCAGTTGTACATAATGCAGAATTTATATGTAATATATAAAGGTGTCATGTAACATATTTATAATATTGTTACAGTAAAATTATTAATTATATAATTGGGAGTATATTTATATCTCACACTACAATAGCAACGATTACGATTAATGTGAAATGCGATGAAATGTGTTGTACATACACACATCATAAAGCTTGATTTAAAACCAGTATTAACCAACAAAAATATGTAGTTTTTTAAACAAATTTATTTCTAAATTTTAAGCAAAAATGTTTATTTTCCACCGTTTTTTTTTTTTTACGAAATTTGAGTCTTATAACCGAAGTTGTGAGTCATATAACCTAATTTTTTATAATGTATTTGGATACGTCCCGACCATTCCAGACGATTTTGAGTCTAATAAGCGACTAAACCTTATATCCGCGAGTCTTATAAGCAGCGTCCATTGTATATAAAAACTTGGCTAGCCACACCTTCGCCGGTCGCATTACGGTCAAGTGAGTGGAGAAAAAATTAAAATTTTTTTTTACAAGTGCTGAGTGCAGACAGTGTGGAATAGCGATTACCTGCACTCGAGATTGTACCTTATACACCGCACGTAAAATGTATACCACAGACTAAAATAGGTAAGTGGTGACTGCCGTTCACGAGCAGACGACGTCCGATGGTTTGCGTTACTCGCAATCGGGTAACCGCAATATTTTTCGCATTTTTTCCTGCATTCAGTACTCGTCAAAAAGCGTGCTTGTCGCCGCTTCTGTTTTCTTCACATTGTTCGTAGGCTTCAGCGGAGGCAGCCGACAGTTTTTTTTCCACATCTGATAAGTTCCCGACCTTCCCCTTTGAATCAGATAAACACGAAGGGATCCAAAAACAGTAGCATTCCCATCACTTTCATATTAAAAATTAACTTTTTCGAAATTTTTAATTGCAAATATTCAGTTTGCCGTTCTTTTAAACTCCTGAGCCTCGTTTTTGAAGTCATTCGAAAATCTTTCCCCCTCAAAATCTTAAATACATTAAAAACTTGGCCGGCAACAGGTTTTATTTGTCCTATCGGTGTAAAAAAATAAATTAACAGTTTTGACGTGGACAAAAAAAAAGACAGACTGTCTTCGTTCAGAATCGTTTGTATTCTACCTGGTAAATAAAATAAGAATAAAATTGAATATAATTTTATACTTGCATTTTGATCAAAAGATCCCAAATAACTGGGTTAAAAATCTATACAGCTTACATTTGACAAAGTATTTAAGAAGTGCGGTAATTCCACGGGCGCACCGTGCGAGATCAGCTAGTAAGAATATATTACTAAAAAAATGTATAATATAACGATATGTCATTATAAATTAGAGTCATATTTGTGTAATAATAATTATAAATGAATAAAATATAAGACAAATACAATTATATTATCATGGATTTTGGCGAGATGTCAAATCCGGGCGGTTATGGAGCTATAAAGTTTTCACGCGACACGGGGGAGTGTTAGAATGACGACAGCCGATGTATTGTGCGTATCTACTTGTACTCTACAACTGTTTACTCGACAGTCTCCACGAAGCACTATAATGTGATGTGTTGCAAGTAATCCACTTTGATTTCATGAGCGATTTTTCTTAACAAGAGATGACCATATTTTTATAATATGCACACACACTGCAGACGTGACGCGCACAGACTCCTACAGTTCGCGTCTTGTTATATATATTTTATACTTTCTCTTTTTTCGGCTGTACATACACTGTCGCAGCCCAATCGTATTATGATAATAATATATGCAAGTTTCTCGTCTGATAATATATATATGTATATAATATATTATTTACCTACCTAGTTCGCTTATCTTTATCTCATGAGCTAATCACTTTTTGGAACGATATATTAACTACTTTTATGTTTTTGACTATTTTTTGAACTCTTTGCATGTTCGGTGGTTAACAGCGTATAAATCCCACGATTTATTTATGTAAAAAACCACGATTTCGATTGTGATAACAATATTTATTGACAATATTATAAACGTTGGTGGTTAAATTAAATGTATTTAGATGACGGAAAAATGGCGTCTAAACGTGTCTATTTACTATCCTATGAGTAAAATATTATATAGGTATATTAAAAAAAAAAAAAGTTCACAAACAATCAAAACGCGCTATATTCTCTAGTCCTCTTTCTTCTGGCGACCTAAAAGACCACTAGATATAAAATTATTACATGCACAGTCTGTGACATTTTCGGTCTTCTTTTATAAATATAGGTAGATATATATATTAATAATAGATTATTAGCATAATAGCCAACACGTTTTAATGCATTATGTATGACTAATACTCAACCTTATTGGCTATTTTAATGCGGATATTAGATAGATAGTTAAGAATCCCAACAGCTTAAATTAACATTTTTGCGAGTAAAAATTATTACCCACGATTTACAAGTATAACAATTTATATCGGCGTGAGCAAATTAATTTTTAGAAGGAGTATCAAAGTGCATTCAAAAAATAAAAAATATAAAAAAAAAATGCTGAATGTTTTTTTATTGAAAGATAATTAATAAATATAATACAAATATTATATTATCGAAAGCGATGCCTACCTCGTAATACTCGCCAACTTTGTAAGTTGATTTTATCAAAAATCCTCAGAAGAAGCGAAAACCGATTACGCGGAGTAAAATGTTTATATGAATTTTTGTACTTTGAATATTATTATCGCATGAATAAATACCACGACAATCAATATCAATATTTATTATTTGAGAATTATCAAAACGTGTGAGAAGCTACCGGGTATTCATCATTTGGAAAAAAAATTCAAATTTTTAATGTACTAGATTTTGCCACGATGCCAAAAACAATATATGTATTTATGTTATGTGTATGTTGTATGATATTGACAAAACTGTCGCATATTCGACGACATGATGATTTCGCTTATCTCTAAAATGTTGTATTGTGTAAATTGTATGGGTACTTATATATATATATATACATATATATTTGATGTATTTTAATTTCTTTAGTGGTAAAATTATCAATTTTGGTTCATTATTTAGTTTGTAAACTACGATCATCTAAAGTTCAATAAATATTAATACAGTCAAGTCTCAATAACTCGAATCTCAGGGGAATAAAAATAAATTCGATTTATGTATTTTTCGAGTTATTGAGGTTCAAATTATCGAGACTTGACTGTATAAAACAATAATTTTAATGAATCGCAGAAATCCTCCCCTCCCCCAGACAATTTCCCCTGACTGTTTTCGTAACAAGATATTTCCTCCTCAAAATATTTTTGATGCGGAAATTCCCCCCCCCATTTTTTTTAAGTTTACTATTTAATAATATTATATTATTATTTAATATAAAATTATTTTTTTGCCTATTTTCTAATATTTCCAAATATTTTAATAAATATAATAAATTATAGATGTATATTTTTGATCAACTGAACTACTTGAAACAATAAAATAATTTTAACAGTTTTAACAAAAAAAAAAGATATATATGAAAAAAGACTAAATAATATGTGTTTAGAAATACCTAACAAAAGAATTACAAATCAAACATTTTTTTACAAAACGTACCATTTTTATATCAAAATGTTTAGCCATTTTTATTAATTATTAATTATATTTTATTTAGACAATCTTTTATTTCTTATATATAATCTTATATTTTTAAATTATCTTAATTTTAATTTTTATTGTTTCAAGTAGTTCAATTAATCAAAATATATACATCTATAATTTATTATATTTATGAAAACGAAAAAAAAGTTTATATATTTTATATTTTATTTAAAAAAAATAATTTCATATAAAATAATAAATAATATAATATTATTAAATAGTAAACTTTAAAAAAATGGGGAGAATATCCAGTTTTAATAAAGGATAATTGTTGGATCGCCCCCTCAGGATTTTCTTCGTCACTATACATTAATACAGTATTACCTGCAATTTGTTACTTAGATAATTTATATAGATATATTATTCTGCAGATTGATGTCCTGATAGCGCCGAAGGCTTGAAGCCAATATAAGAGAAGCTTAACAGTCAAAAGTAGCTTGATGCAGCGTTGCTTATGAACCATCGTAATTTTTCGTATGTGTACCATAATAATGGTAACATTTTTAGAAATTAAAACTGATAACATTTGTACAATTTTCGTGTCGATTACAGTAAGAAATTTCCAAAAAAAAACTAAAAAGAGGGGTTGAAACTCATTACCTTTGTGAATTTTAAATTCGCCTCCCCCCCCCCGCTCCGCAGAACTAGGATATATCAGCCACTGGATTGTATGACGCTTTCGTGAGCCAAGTACACCAGTCATAGAAATGGTGTACTCAAATTTCTATGCATCACCCACTATTATATTGTCTTACCAGTTATTTTGAACATTAATTACTTATACAAATTTATTTTCCTGTAACACGAGAATAACAAAGATGAAAGACTATGTCTTAGTGTAAACTATTTGATTGTGGTTGTGAGGGGGGGTAGAGGAGTAAACGAAAGCAGTAAAGAAAAAAAACAAACCAAAAACCACTTTCTACAAACCTACTACATATATGTATTCATAAGTACGCGAGTGCGTTATCTGTTCACGTATTATTATTATTTTAATATTACAAAAATATATCACGTGTGTTGTTGTACCACTTGAGTACACAATTCAAAATAATATATGTACCTACGTTTTTGCAGACTAACACAGAAATGAATACCGTGCTGTGCGTTCATCTCTGCAGCAGCCGGACTACGCAATTGCCGAGGGGTATACACCACGTATGTATAAAGTGTATAATATTATACACACTTTTATTTTATCGACACCACCAGTTACCTGGTACTTCTCTAACCGTCACATACGCACGACGCGTATATTAGTGAAACGAATTGTGTATGGGTAACACATAATGGACGCGTTACACAATTTATTCACCAAACTACGCGGCTTGTACGGGCCCAGTCGGCCGACCTTGCACCTCGTGCAAGCACACACACACAGGTAAACCTTTTTAATACACAGAGTCGTGTAGGTACCACTTGCGTACAGTAAGTGTATAAGAACGAAGTTATATAATGCTCGCAATCGTGAATATTATACGTTATATATTTATATTTATTTAATATCTGTATACGTGAGATTGTTACCGTGTTTGATATACAAGATACCTGTATAAATTATGTGAAGCGCGACACGTAAAGGGTACCTATTATCTATATATAGACGCCACAGTCCATCCGGCGTTGTTGTTCGGACTCGGCAGTTCTGAGAAAAACAACGAAAATGTGCCCGTCGTCCGTGACCTTATATAAAAGTGTTTAAAAAGTTAAAGGGCGTGTCGTTTTTTAGGCGTCCTCGGGTTTAGAACGGTTTTAGTGCAACGTTCTTCTCCTGCAACGATAACAATATAATAATACTATGCATGTAATGTGTTCGTGATATGCATGTTATCTTACTGTTCCATAGTCCGGAAGACATATCCAGATATTCGAGTAGGTCGTACGATTATGATTAGGAACTTGTTACAATAATAATATCCTTAAAATTTTTATTCGAATTTCTAGGTAATTAAACCGATGAAAATATGTAGGTTTATTTCTAAATAGAAAACGCATAATAGGTACATATAGGAATGCTAGAAAACAAAAATTCGAGTACTTTATCAACTAAATCATTAAGTATTATTTAAAAACAATTATGAACAATTGATGATAAATATTAATTGTTTAGTTTATAAAAAAAATTATAAATTAGTTTAATATATCGGTTGACTATATAGTATACTATACTATACTATACTAGTGTCATGGTTAATCGGTAGATATCGTCCAGTATAAATTTGTCGGTAACAAATATAAAATTAAAATCCTCTTGCTTTTTTAAAAATAACTTTGGAAATTATTTACTATATAGTAAGAAATTTTCTTGATTATGGTTTTGATTTTGAATGCACGGCGATTGTTATCCATCAATTTTTTTACGTAGGTTGTTAGTACCTATGTTGAGAAATAGCGTTCAACATCCACTCAAGTAGTCGGCGAGTACCTACTTAAACAAACTATAAGTTGGTAATAATCATAATTTATATTCTGTTCGACGAAAGAACACGCCGATTCTGTACATCCTCCCGCGTCATTCTGCCATCTAAACCGGTTCCTCTGTTGCAGGGTGTCGCAGAAAAACCGATTTCAATTGATCCGCGGCGTGTTCTCTCGCTGAACAAAGTATTTAGTCATATCTTTAGAAAATGCCTCCAAAGTACCTTCCCTTGCCGATACAATTTTGGAAAACACGTAATCGACCAACCATTGTAATATTATGTGAGTATAATAAAATATAAAATTTCACTAATTATACGAGTAATATGCTAACACGTTTTCAAATATTATTCTCTTCCCCTAAAACATGACAAAATTCAGAAATGGGCAGAACAAAACGCGTTGTACGTTAGTTCGTTATTTAGCCAAATCAATTCACGTCTAACCTATTTCCTAAAATATGTTACAAACATTACAAAAATCATATAAATTCAACAAGATCCGAACCCCAGTTAAATATTATACGCACTTGTATGTGCATTTGTGCACGGAACAACTGGCGAATATTACTGGTACTATAATAATATGTATAGTGATCACTCGAACCTTCCGTCAATATTATGCCCGAGAAGAATTCGTTATGGCGTGTAAGATTTTACGTTGATGACATTTTCAATTTCTTAAGTTTTACTCGCAATTTTTTCTAAAAAAACTTATATGTTATGTTCAAGTTCAAAATCGAACAACGTCCAAAAACTCTCGAATTTTTGAAACTACGAAAAGTAAAACCGTTTGTAACTCACGTTTAATGCAAAATAATTATAATTATAATATTTTGAACGTGCAGAGTGTGACGGTATACAAATTGATTTGACCCAATGCCACTCGAGTTTTTGAAAAGAGCGTATATGTTTAAAATTCAAAAAGTCATATAATGATTAATGGAATTATTGTATATTTGTGTATAATAATATCGTAATAAATAGTATTATTAATTATACATTAACTTTCATGAGTACCTATGTCATGATGTATTATATCATATTATTGTCGAACTAACTAATGAAATTATAAATAATCTGACGTATGCTATATTCATCATTATTGTCATAAAACATTATATAATTAATTCTAAAATATCACCTCAAGATAACTATTTAGAAACCAAATATTATAGGCACTACCATTTAGCGTCTTGCTTTGTTCATCTCGATGCAAGATAGTGGTGTATTATTATATTAATAATTTTTATTATATACATATCTTTATCTATGTTTTAAAAGCTATAGAGATAAATCGTCGTTTTTTATTAGGATTCGGTTTACCACAACTACTTTAAAATATTATTATAATACATATAATTTATAAGTGTTATAATTATTAATTAAATACAAAACTTTTTGGAGAAAAATATATTTGAAACGATACATTTACAATATGAATGATCTCATGTTCATCTTCTTTTTCTCTCTTTGAAGAATCCTGTTTCTTGATCAAAGTAAGATGGATGACCTATATATCTATATCTACCTATATTATATAATATATTGTGTACTCATAAATAATAGTTTAAAATTATGTATGCTACAAGAAATGCGAAATTCGTTTTGAGTACGTATATTACGGCAAGTTATTGTTTCTACACGAGTAATATTAATACAAAGTTACAAAATAATATGTTGTATTCGTCTGGTATAAGTTAGATTTTTTTATACTGCAGGTTTAACTCAATTACCCAAGTCCTTCTGCGAGATGAAAACAAAAAAATTGTCCTTGTTATAATATTTATAAGTCGCATAATAAAATGCACCGACTTTGAAATAATTATTACCTAGGTAGTTAGATATAACTCATAACAGTATGCAATAATAATATGAGGATAAGGTACAGTGAGTTTGATATAAGATAACATCTTTAATATGCACTCGTCACATGTGTATAATATAATACGTCATAATATTTTAATGTGTAATCATTTCTGCACATTGTGTTTGGTCAAAAAAAAAAAAACTTGAATTAGTATAAACTATAGTATAAGAATTTCAATTATTAACTCGAAATTGTTGGAGGTTCGTTCAAGTCTTTATATTTTAGTGCTAATTCAAGAACGAACAAGTACGCATTTAACAATTTAGTGTTTACAATATAATAACAATGTGATGTAATTTCACATATTATTTTAGGTTAATCTGTGAATGTTCAACAATTGAACACAATATTTTAAACATGGTATACATACACCGACCAACCATAGACTAAAATTTGTTGGTTTATTCGATTTTGGTTTCTATTAGATGACTGCATATAATGGAGGTACTTGTAATTACATAACGTATTTTTAATATTTATTACTTGTATAATAATTTAATATTATAATAGATAACTAATGTACACGATTACTGGTTATTACATATTTATCATCTATTCAACAATTATTCGTGAATCAGTGATACGATTGTATAGTATAAGAACAAGCATATAACAATATATTATGCTGTAAATATTACATTGAGTATTACAAAAGGTGTTGCTGTATACACATTAGAAATTAGTATTAAGAATAGAGTTTTTGAAGAGTTGATATTTTTAATGTTAAAATCGAAAACATTAAAATAACCGCTTTATATAGTATGTGTTTCATACCACCAATAGTTTATGTTGGAAATAATAAATTTAATTTTCCATATTTTTCCTATTTTGGTATTTTTTAAATAATATAATAACGGTTTAGTTTTATGAATGCTAAAAATGCGTTTTTCATAACATTGTCTGGCTATTAATCAAACATTATTTTTAAATACATTTTAGTATAAATAATAAATATAAACATCAATCATACAACACGCATAATGCACCTTAATCTTAGGAAATATAAAAAAAAATAATGATAATAAGCTATGTCTTATGTTAATTTATAGTCCATTTGTGTCCTATGTACTATATATTGTATGATATAAAAGCTATACATCAATTGTTTAACTTTAACAACAATATAGAAGAAGGTGTCATGATGAATATTTTATTCTGAAATTAATCGTATTCGATATATTTCTAATCAGTCGCTGTAATGCGATCTAAGTATCATATTTTTAATGTCGATTTTAAAACGGTCTTGAATATAAAATTGATTTGATCATATATTCACGATTTTTTTTTTAAATAAATATGCATTATCTTAAAACTTATTAGCATGTTTTTCTGCATTCTGAAATCACGTAGGTAGTGTTTACTCTAGTCCTAAAATCAAATTACAAAATGAAAATAAAATTTGACAATATTAAAATTGATAGTACTGAATACGTGGACCACGAACCACAATTTGGATACTACAAACGAACAAAACAAACGAATGTGGCAATAATAAGAGTGCGTGTGGAACAAACGACGTGCTTATAACATGACGTAATAAAGAACATTATACATTGACAACATTCTTTACCAACAGAAGTCGTTCAAAACATTGTACAAGCTGTGATATTCTCAGAGATGAAACAACGACTTATTATTTACGAATAATTTATTTCGAACAATATGTAGGCATGTCATACACGATACACCTCACTACTTAAGATCTGAAATAAATTGAGTAGAAATCAAAAACATAAAAAATATATGAACTGGTCCAGCAACCGGTCTCGCCAGCCCTCAGAATAAAAAAAAAATAACATTTTAAAAATTTTTTTTTATATTAGTATCATATGCCACATATTGTAACAAGATAAAATGTTATTTTGTATGATAAGGATACACATTTGTATTCAAAAAATACATATCTTTCGATGGTCAAATAAAATATTATTAGTTTACAAATCTTCAAGTACATAATTTTCTATGGTTTTTTTTTTTTAGCTGTTTATAAGTTGACAATTCTATTACCGACAAAAATATGTATAAACTTACAGTGACCGCCAATCTCTACTATCCTGCTTATTCCTTACACAATTATTCTTATATATTTCAAGAGGAAAACACAATTAAGCACTGCGGTCCGTAGGTACCTTGACCAAAATGAACCTATCATAATATTACACTATTGTAATCATGCAGACGTTAGGATTGAACAATACATACATAAGAATAATCGCATCATTAGAATGTTGGGATGAGCCACAATTTATTACTGTAGTCGCATATCGTGTTATAAATACCTCTACTACATGAATTTTATTCGTCATGGTCATGTTTTGTATTTTAGCGTAATTGAAAATATCAAGAATTATGTGCTTAATTAGTTATTATAATATCAACCTATAAGTCTATTAAAAATGTTTTATTTGATATTGGGAGTTTGTTCTAAGAAACTATTGAGCTATTAAAATCCTATTGTATTGTATCAAGTATGTAACGACAATTGTGTTAAGAAATAAGAAAATAAATTCAATAGATTTATAGATATATAATATTATCATTATGAAATGACTGTGGTCTATGGCATCGTTAACGATTCAATATCAACAATGCTTGATCGATTTTGGCAAAACAAACATTAATATTATAGGCCAAATGTAGCCATGTAGATTATAGGTATACTTAATATTAGATTACAATAATATTTTGGTTTATTGAAGAATATTAAGTGCATATTATTATAAATATTGTAAATGTATATAACTGTTGGGGAAAAAAATGTTACATTTAAATTTGGTGAGTGTTGGTTTATAATTAATATTATAAAATATATTATATATTTTTATTTTTATATAGAGTTTATGTAATTTATACAAAATCAAAATTGGAGCCTGCAGATATATAGGTACAATATACTAAATAAAATTTGTAAACATTAAATATTAGAATAATTTTTTTTTTTGCACACAATTTTATTTTGACAAACGATAATCTGTTATGTTCGGAAATTATATGCACAAATAGTACCTGTCAATGTACTCGGGTTTTCACGGGCCAGCGCAGCGTCCAGAAACGATATTCAAAAGTGGGCGTCAGTCGTTTCGCCAAAACGAAAAGGTTTGATTTTTGTTTTCGCCAAATCTATTTCTACCCATCTGTCTAAATTATAGTTTAAGAACCATTTAGAGTTGCCCGGAGGGGGGGGGGCACCACGAGAAGACGGTTCTCATTGTAAAGGCCGGGAACAGTGCGGTTAGTGCACATGGCATGTAAAGTGATGGTGAATTAAAATATGCGACACTCATTAACCTAAATATTTCTAACAGTTCTATAAATTATTATTTATTATTTTGAATAATAAATAATAATAATAATGATAATTGTTGCGTACCTTTTTTAAAAATGTCATTCTTGAAATTGTTTTATTTTTTTATTCGTCTATTGCGTTTGTTGTACTTATCAATCGTTTTTTTATATTACATCTTACAGGTTTTTGCATACCTAAGTTGCAACTGTTGATTTGAATGTATACGTTGTTTTGAACATTCGAAATTAAAATTTTAAAAAATGTATTAATATGTGGATGTAATTTATAAAATCGTTCATTAAAATGTGCGTGAAAAGATTTATAATTATTTGTTGTTCTAGATATATTCATATTAAAATTGGACCATATTGTTGGGGGAAACACACTATTTTCAGAGATATAGTTACCAGTTAAATAATCAGAAAATTTGTAATATGCAGACCCTTCTGGTATATAAACATAAAATCTTCGACAAATGATTCTGAAACTTCTTGAAGATCTAAAAATGTTCATTCAAATGTAGTCCTTAGCCACCCGTTTTCTTTATATTCTGTAATAAGTTCTAACTTTTAAATTTTACGATGCCATGCTTGTGTTAAACGGAAACGGCAACCAATAAGATTAATTGAAGGTTAAATAAATAATATAGCATTATAAATACTGATATCGAAATCGATTGTTACATTTTTTGGATCAAAAGTCAAATTTTTTTTCATGATATTTATTTTGAATATATTTAAAAGCTTGTGTATAAATGTCAGAGTTTTTATTCTTTAATAAACAAAAAACAAGTGGTACGTAAAAATTTTTCTTTAAGCTGTGAATGGTAAATAACCCAGTAAAATATTTTGGGCAATATTTAAACGTTCCGTCGACAAAAATTGTATGTGATTCGCATAGCAAAATTAAATTTGTTTCACAAAAAAATATAATTACATTTATTTCTTGGTCGTTAATTAATAAAAATTCTTCGCCATTTGAGGTAAATGTGTCAGTGTTGTCTATTGTAAAATGTAACTCATTTAATGACGAAGGATTAATTGGATATGAATGCTTTCGTGCTTCATATATGGATTGACGAATAGCTGAAGTATCATTGACCGTAAGGTTGAAACATTGTTATTCGATCGAATTTCATTCATATTATTCAATATTATTTAAGGTCTTTCACTAATATTATTTATGACTTTTCGCTTACACGCAGTCATCACATTTTATATATCGATATCAAAACATTGCCCATTGTATATGTGATCTACAGTACAGGTAATTAATACGTACCTAATTAGTTTTAAAATATTGAAGAAAAAGTAAAATTAAAATAAATACATTTTTGAACATACCTGTTTTACTGATTAAAACATTGTCGTCATCAACATAAACAGTTGCGGTACAAGTTTTGACGAAACAGCTATATCGTGAAATATTTGTTTGGGCCGATTTATACGAAAAATAAAATTTAAACCCATCAATTACAATCATTTTTTTTACCACGTTTACTCGTTATGAATTCCATTACAATAAAAAAATTATCTGAAAAAATAAAAATCAATCAGCATTTATTTCAAAATAAATTCCAATATATTTAATACGTATATTATTTACTATTCATGCGACTATATGTTGTAATATACGGTTAATACTCCTAATTTCGTCGTTGTTGCCACAGTACTCACAGATCACAGAACTTCAATCCCAATTTATATTTATTTATAATATTATGTAGGTATATTTACGTTTAAAATCAATTATCTCTTTATGATATCTTCAATATACGTGGTTTATCGACATAGGTACATCAAGGCCAATAGCACTACAGACAAACTAGGTGTACTTAAACTCCAGCTCAATAATATAGGTAGAAATAAATTTGGCGGAAACGATGAGCGCCCTTCACAAATAGTACCTTGTGTGTGTGTGTGTGTGTGTGTGTGTGTGACCTATCAATGTCCCATGTGTTTCACGAGCCACGATCAAGGGCATTGATCACAAGACCACGATACACGAGTGGCATGCATATGCGCTGGAGGATGTCACCTAAGTCCGCATGGACTAGGCGCCTTATTCCAGACACGTCAGGAGGTGGGCAGCAAAAACCCTCCAGAGGACAGCACTGACGTTCCATATGACGCACTGACGGGTCTCACGTATGTTTTCAGTAATAACCACATGGGCAAAGCCGCTAGTCCACACTGTTTGTACTGCCCCAAACCTCGGACACTGTTGAACACACTTTGTTCCAATGATGATGAGACGAAATGAGAGCTGACGTACGCTTCGGTTGCCCTCTGACTGCAGTTGATATGCTAGATCTGCTCTGTAGACCTGTGTTTTCCAACCTTCTCACTGAAATGACCGAGAGGACTACGGCTCTACAAGAGACTGAAGAATCATACCGAGTGTTCTACAAATTAGTAAAGGACATCTCATTCGTCAAGGAGGACGAAGATAGTGCGAGACAACTCGTGAAAAGACGGATTAGACAAACCTAACCTATTCTATTGTTGTTCATTTGTTTTTATCATATGCGAATGATGTGGGCTCTGAATGAACCACGGCTCATGTTTGTGTATTTGTTGATGATTTTGTATAATTTTTTGTAATTATTGTACATTAAGCGATGCTGCAACTGAGGTGAAAGTAATACTAACCCGATTTATTTAGTAAAAACCGCCAATCTTTTATATTATAAAGAATTACGATAAGAAGTGATGGTTGTATGTTGCAGAGAAATGGGGAGTAGGTGAAGTTGGTATCCAGTGATACCATATCGGGTTTAAACAACTCAATATTCATTGCTTTATATTGAAACCATAGTGATATATAATGGATAGGCCATCCCTATACTAAACACTCATATGTGGCATTTATGGGTTTCGATATATGCCCCATCGATACCCCATCGATTAATTGATCATGGTATACGAAATTCGGAAACGCTCGGAGAAGGCTGATCCATTATATATTATATATGATTGAAACCAATTGTCGACACGTATATTTTATCTACAATCTGCTTATTTGTAAACCGGATTATTTGTCGCGTATTATCGCTTTCAAGGAGCGCTGTATAGTATAATAATATGACTTATCTAATATCAGTATGCGTTCGACTGCCAATCGCCACGTAAATAAAAAGAAATATTTTATGCAATAACTCCAATCTATATATTCTTATAGCTAAAATATCCATACAGTCCATAGTTTAAATTCGTAAAGTAACACCAATCTCTTCCTCGCTTCAATTGTAGCTTTGTGTGTTAAATACTATTAAATGTATTTTTGTTATCATTAAAAATAAAGAATTAACAATTTATATAATAATAATAATAATAATAAATTGATTAATTATAATAATAATAATATAAAAACAGTTATCTAATAGAAAGAGTAATTAACGTTGATTTTTTTTTTCTTGAATGTATATAATATTATATAAAAATAAGGGAAAAAATTGATGTTGGTAATTTTATATTTAGAGTTGGATATTTTTTAATATACCTTTGAGTTTTTTTTCACCAACCTTTTGTATATACGAAATATTGTTAAAAAGAATTATACACAAGTATAAATAGTTGTTTAGTATTTAGCATTAAATATGTTTTATATCTATAATAGTACTTATGTACCAACTATAGAATAGAAGGTAAAGCTTGTTATATTTACCGATGGCCTACCAATATATGAGCAGTAAATATCGTGATGTATTATCAATTTCTCCACTCACCGGTTTTCCACAAACAATTTTTTCTACATAGAACATATACCTAAATTTAATTTTGGTACACCTTTTCGTCTAAAACGACATTTACACCATAGTGTTATATTATGACGACTAATGTCAAATAAGTAATTAACAATATAATATGTTAATAGATAATTTTAATATGCAATATGTTTTGAGTTTTCCTTATTGCTGCTCGCCCTTCAACGCAGAATCTTCTAAAAATATTGTAGGTTTTTCATATTATTATCATAAACATATTGCACACGGACACGGTAACCATTAATGTACATAAATTACAGGAATTTTCGATAACTAAATATAATATTATCATCGCCAGCCGTCGTACGAGCCGTTTCCAGTCGTCTTTTCTCTTGTTTCTTCTCTTATATTATTATTATTATTTCACGACGGGAGCAAATACGCACGCACACACACAAATACACGTTATTAATTATTATTATTATTATCATTACACCTAAAGCCTTGTCTGCCAATAACAGCTTTGTATCGGCGATTAGTGTGTTAAGGTCGTCGTCTCGTGTGTGTGCAGCAGATAGATGATAAAATATATTATTATATAGATTTGCGCGGTGGTAGGGCGAAGAGTTCCTCGTTTGCATTTCCTTTGGTCGACCACCGCCGCCGTCGTCGTCGTCGATCGTTCGGCAAATTGAACGGAGTACACTGCTCGCCGGTGAATGTGAATAAGGTTCCGTTTTCATTTCACACGCCGTCGGTCTCTGTGGTTATATTATTTTGTCGTAGTCACTTGCTGCCGTCGTTCGTTTCGTAAGACCGATTTCATCGTCGACAGTCACCAAAAATCATCAAACAACAATATGTCTAGAAGAACCGATTTGGACCTGGGCGACGACCAGAGGTTCGCTCTGATGAAGGTATATAACGTCGTTATTTGTTTATGTTATTTTTTATTTCATAAGATAATGCCCTCGAGGGGCAATTCGGCACAGAATAGTACTATCAGTACGACAATAATAATATAGCGGCATGCGTAAAATTAAAAATTCGGTAACGATATAAATAAGAGTGAGATAAATAAATATCAATCGAGTCGTATAGGGTTATAACTATAGATACTTTAAAATTGATTTTTCTAAGACTTCTGGGAAGTCGATATTATTGTTGTTTATTAATTGGCGAATAAACATTAGATTCTGTATGTGTTGCGATCTTGACTCTAAAATTTTTGAAATTCGATATTTTATGGTGATTTCCTCGATTGGCTTACATATCACACCAATTGTATAAAGAAAAATGTCTGTTTGAAAATTTGTTCAAATCTATGTTTAAAGTAAATTTTTAGATGGATTCCTATAGTAACCGAGTCAAATTTAATTATAAATCTCACTTTAAGGCTATGTATAAGATGGTTAAGCAATTAGGGTTGTAAAACTCGAAACAATTTCTTTTCAATATTGCATACGCATCTATTAACTATTATACATCCGCTATTATACGTCCAATAATGATTTAAAATTAATATTTTTTTCCCATTAGAATATAGGTATTGCGTATACGGCGAAGGCTAAATACGATATTACAAAATTCTTACTTGTGCAGTATAATATAAAATAATATTACGATAAAAGTCATGTGACGTATTTATAAATAACTTAATATTAATTAAAGTTCCCGACAAGCAACAATCGTTGTTGTATGATATCGTAGTTTCTTTAACTCATATTTTTCTTCGTTTTGATATTTTTTTCCTGGTCAGCACTTGCCCATAATATGGCACCACAACCCGAAATTTCATTTTATTACTTTTTTCCCCAATTAAATTAGATCAAAAAAATATTTACAGTATTATATAATATAATTAAACGAAATGAAACGAGTAAGCTGTATAATATATGATAAATGATAAATCATATTATGTAAATACTATGGATATATATATGGGAAACTAATGATACGTTTTTTAACTTTATTAGTTCAAATTGTGAAATAACTGGATCGACGATTTTTTAACGGTTAAATATTTTAATCTTTGATATTAATTTTCCTAATGTAGAAATTGCGCTTTATAATAAATATTGGCGTTTGGCATACTTGCAGCATTTAATATACACTTATTCATGTAGTATGTTTATTGTGTACACGGAAGTATGGAATCAATTTATTTGATCCTTGTAAAGGTTAGGTTAGGTATAATAATGTTATCACAATGAATGTACACTACTAGTTGATGAATTATTGACGACACATATCAGCTACACTGGCTATAATCGTACGTCGTATGAATGCAAATTTCGGGATTTTTTGCTAACGTAATTCTGGTTTATATCTGTGATGAGTGTATAATATTATATTACACTGAAGTTTTGATAAAATAAGAATACGGATCAACGTTTATAACTTATAAATAATAAGTACCTATATAATCAAATTTGTTATGGTAAACGACATATACGTTACAATTTCAAAAATACAAAAATGTCTGTTTCCTATATTTGTTTATATTTTAACAATTCTGTTTTATTTGCAAACTATTATCAAGTCATAGGAGTTATCAGAAGTTAAAATCAAAGATAAAATATACACATATAAATTTAAAATATAAAAAAAAAGTATTACCTTCAATTTAACTATGCAAAAAGTGATTGTTATGTTTTGATTACATATTAATGTATTAGTATATTATAAAATATACTTTTTCATTAAAAATAAATACGATTAATTAAATGTGACGGAAAATTGGTTAGAAAAAGAAATAATTCTTCATCGTTTATGCAAAAACAAAATTATTCAAATTCATAAAAAAATTATAATTTGTAATTTATTAGTAACATAGTAAGATAGGTGGTTGAAAACTTATCGGACAAAACTAAACGTACGTCACGAAGTATGTATACCTAACACATAGGGCACATTGTTTAAGTGTAAAAATTAGTTTGTTTATACACATTTTTAGAAAAAGATATTACTCACGTTAAATAATTGAATACAAAAAATAAAAACAAAAATATACAGCATATTACAAAAACACATAAAAATACATAGATAATAAAATAAAAACATAATTATTCATACCTAAGTATTTATAGAAAAGTATATACTGCTTGAGACTGTGATTAAAATACGTTGTTATAAAAAATTTAATTATAAAAAATTCACCGATAAATTAATACAAGTGGTTCACCTTAATCCCCTTCCTCTTCTTCCCTACACAATAGCATATTTTTGAAGTTCAGATCTCCGTGTTTAAAAATGTATCATAATTGTGATATACTGAAATATAAGAAAAATTTAAAAAATAATGAATTATATAAACGACATTACAAACGAATGTCAGTTTTCTTGTCCACACTCAAAGTCCTCTTAATAGTTTTCAAAGTACAGTCGAGTCTCGATAACTCGAATCTCGACAACTAGAATTTTTTTCTCGCCTCCCCCCCCCCCTCGAAGTGTTTTCAAGTGGTGTTTGAGGTACCTACACGTATAACTCGAAAAGTACACGAGTCGAATATTTATTTTTATTCCGCTCGAGATTCAAGTCATCGCGAGACTCGACCGCACAAACGACATACGAACGCGAACACTATAATAAATAGGACCCAACGAGCCATTTGTACGTTATCGTTTTTCGTATACACGACTACACCACAATCGTCAGTAAAAGTCTAACACCATTACGATACGCACGACCGTCGGCGGCGTTTATCTCATTATTATTATTATTATAATATATATTGTGACCGAATGTTCTTATACCCGTACAAGCAGTTTCGCAACCGGGGCCGTTTTAATTAGCGCGCGTATAAATTATATATAGCGGTTGCGGTGCGTCTGGTTTCGTTTTTCTCGACACTATAATGACGACTGACGGCGATTACGGCGGCGGAGGCACGCTCTCCTCGGCCGCCGAAAACGGTCGGTCTGCCGCGAGACGGTTTAGCGAACCACACAAACCGAAAAACGAAAAGTCCGTGACCGCCGCCGCCTTGCGCGATAATATCGCAACTTTATTTTTTTAACAACGGTCATAACCACACGACGACGATTCGGAACGCGAGCCGAGACACCGAATTGTTGTTATTAAAAATAAATAATATCGGTTTTAAAGTCGGGACGGACTGTTGTTTTGACCGTAGACGACCTCCGACCATAGTTTACGATTTTCGAAGAAAACGAACAAACGGAGGTCGAATCGATTTGTTCGAATCTGCACCACAGTCTACAACCCTTCGACGGCTTTTAAGATAAATAAAATTGACGTCACCGCCACATCATAGCCACCCGACGAGCAGTATTTCGTCCTTATTTTTATGTGATTATTAATCTATATAATATATATTTGCGGTTCCGCGTCGTGAAGTAAAATCAACGGCTCACATAAATGAGAAAAAGATATTTCAAAATCGTGAAACATAGTAGATGGGTACGCCGCGCGAATTACGAAAAGCGTGCCAAATGTGTTATTAATTGTTTTCTTAATCTCGTCGTTTGTATTTTTTAATTTTCATTCGTTTGTGTTTAAAAATAAATTTATATTACAATTCTATTAATTATATAATATGTTATTTTTATCGATTTGTATCAAATCTTGGTCGATTACGGAAAAAAGTTATAAATACCTTATAAATGAAACACGAACACGAAAAATATATTACGATATATTATGTATACCTATATATTACTACACTAGTTTAAATTTAATATTATTCTACGATTACATAAACAAGCGATTATCTCTGTTACAAATAATTATAACAATAATAATAATAATAACAACTACGGTACGGTTATTAAATATTATATTATTATGACACGTGTAAGAAAATTGCCTATTCCGAAAGCCGTGTTCAAAAATAATCAGTTAATCTAAATTAAATTTAAGTAATTACAATGTTTTGTAAATAGTAAAAATTATATTATTCAGCTTATTTTTAATTCAAGGTGAATGTGTAATCTTAATGTATATTATATGCGCAGTATGTAAGGTTTACTCTCGGCACTTTAAACGTCTTAGTTCTTTATAATATGGAAAATATACAATAATAATTATTTACTTCGTAATAGAAAACTAGCTTAACCAGTTTACGAAATCCAAAAATTTTAAATCATAATATTATGAGCAAATTGAAACCGGAATGAATTGTAATTTTTATTTTTATTCGCCACACATCCAAAATTCAAACATTTGACATAAACGTGCGTCGCTTATAATCGTTATTGGTTATTAGTTGTTGGATATCTTCCCTCGGCGTGTTTCTAATCCAAAACATAATTTATCGAAAAATTAATATTTTTTCTTATCACATAATACTGTATTTGTTGCAATAACTATCTTCAGAATAACAAACGATACCGATAAGGAAATCAAAATGTTGACCTTGTGTATTATATTATCAATCATAAGTCCAGTCAGTTTGATGAATGTCATCGCGTGGTGACGAGTCACTGCTGAAGATTATCTGCGACTAAGCGATAAAATAATCGTTTAAAAAGAAGAACGTGCAAATAAAACGATTTAAACGAGATAAAAATACATGTAGTAATTATTATAATAATTACTAGATTGTTTTTTGTTTTTATTTAAAAAATATTATATAGGTAACAATTTTAATAATATTATTTTTGGACGAACGTCTATCCTACGATATATTTAATCAGTCATAAGATGTAAAGTTTTTCGTGTTCTTTTTAATTAAACGTGACCTTTTAATATGATGTTTCTTTATTATAAAATGTAACAAGATAATATTAATGTAATACTCGATATTTTAAAAAAAAATAACCACACTAAAAATGGAAATTCTTATACTGTTTTACTTTTTACGTATTAGATAGACATAATTATAATATGTATAAGTAATTTTCGTTGAACAATTTGCACACTACAATTTATATAACTGATTTAATTATTTTTTTGTTTAATTTAACAATGGAAAGAAAGTATAATATAGGTATTATGTTCTAAACATATTATATTTTGTTGCTTATTTAGAAAAAGATCTTGCAAATATCTCTAAGACATCTGTTATTATCTCGTAATTCGTAAACACCCGGTGATTATTTCTTCATTCCATCAACGTATCATGTATTTTTATTCACAACTACAACTCGCGGTTTGACCATGTTTTATAGTCAAAGTCAAATTTAATTTTACTTTCTTGAAAGTATATTCATTGAACGTTGCAGATTGTTTTATTATCGTGAACATTATACAACTGTGACAACACACGCTATACGTAATAATAATATAATATGTCAATATTATACCTGTTACCAATAAACTTAAACAATTCATAGTCTTCTAAAATGGCACAGCTATTAAATCTAGATATTTTAAAATTATATCTTATCTTTGCTAGTTTAAACCAAGTATTTCGTATCATTGTATGGTGCGTATTTTAAATATTTTTTCAAATATTATTTTCTCGTGTACTAAAATAGGTATTAAAATTAGTTTTGACCAAACGTTTGGACCGTTTTTAAAGATACTCTATTTAAAGTTAAATTAAATTTTTTTTAACAATCTAACATATTTATATATATATATATATATATATATCTGTTGTATACATCAAAACCTTAGTATCATTTATCATAATATATCATCGTGAGCCGCATACTTTGCGTTTTTACTGCGGAACATTTGAAAGATTATTTGCTGACTCGAAAAAAAAACCTTAACACCTATAATGATAATAGCTGTTTGTTTAGAGGTTTTGATGTATTTCGACAAAAAATATTTGTCATTGGGCATTTCTGTTGTGCAAAGTGTGAACCTTATGCTCCATCATTGAATATAATATATATTGATGTATATACATTCCTAGTCAAATTCGTTCAATCTTTTGTCAAACTACCTGTTGCATAGCCACCACAGTCGCCAAACGGGTCAAGGTCGTCTAACTATTTTTCTTTTCATCTTGTTATGGCACACGTCAATATCAGTAAGATATCAATACGAAATTGAGTAATTATACTTTATTATTATCATTATACACTGGGTATCGCCGCAGCTTGAAGATGTATAATATTATGTTTGCGTGCGTTTGAGATAGGTACCTACCACATAATAATATCTATCGCAGAAGACGCGTGATGTATAATATATAGATGTGTGCGCGATGCTGGAAGGGCGGGGACCTAAATCGCCGAATGATTTTCGAGAATGATTTACGACGTTGTCGATTGTGTAACAAGTCTCGTCTCTAAGAAACAACTCACCATGTAACTTTCACCGACTAAGTTGGTCCACGCGTTGCAACTGCGGCAGAGGTAGCCAACGGGAACTGCTATGGGTACACACACACACATACACACACACACATTAGTCACTGCTTATGTTATCTTATTGCGTACGTTTTTTACAAACATTATTACCATCCGCAATCGAACATTATATAGCATTGACTTGCCTGTAATACCGAAATGTATGTAACTGACGCACGCCGTCTCGAGAAGGATAATAATGATTTGGAAGGTGAAAATCAATGTGTTCTTTTTTAAATTATTGACAAACTCTGTATATCGTATAACGTTATGTACTTGTGTAACAATTTGTATTGTACCCATATTATACTATGCACAGTGCCCGCGTGATTAAATAGTTTATAGGTATGATATTAATATATATGTACATCTCGTCATATCATGCATGCTATGATTGTTTGACTTTAATTTTTGCAACCATTAATATTACTTATAGAGATGAGAGTGAATAACATTCAAATGTTCGTTTTACTGTTAGTAAATTTACTTTTTATGGTTATTGCGATATAGTAATATAACCTGGATTAGTTTCAAATAAATATGTAAATTATCCCAAAAATGTTCGATTATCCGAGAATACGAACAATAACAATTCGCATAATTGGCCAAAATTCAAATAAATAAGGTAAAGTGCATGGATATCTCTTATAACTTGTAAGCGTTTCTGTACAGATAATAAATATATCTTAAACATTTCTGTACGGCGTATGTTATGATTCGCATTACAGTATATAGTTATTAGTAACCAATAATAATGTTTACAATATTTCAAAATAATATAAACAAACTCGAATTGAGTAAAAAAACAGACTGGGCAGCAGATTATCGGTTAAAAAAAATTCAATGGACCTATTTATCTGCAGAGTAGATCAAAATTGATATTTAATTTAGGGTATATACATAATACAACAATAATGAGTTGCCAATTTACACAAAATAGGTACCTAAGTATCTCTTAACAGATAACTAAGTATTAAGTAATTCATAAAATGTGTAATTGTTAACGGCGCGCGGCGTGTATTTTATAATCCTTCTGCAAATCAATATCTGAAAATCACTTCCACCAGAAATGCTGCCGAGGTATCTTTATTCTTAAAAAAAACATAATAATGATAAAATCATATTTTGTTACTATTAGAAATTTCTATTAAATGTATGATTTTCATACTGTGTTTAAACAATTATAATTTTATAATTATTTTATACTTAGGTATATAATATTTAATATATGTATATTATTTTGTAGTAGGTACATTAATTTAACTTAAATTATAAATTATAATTATAAGTTTTTAGATTCGCTTAATACTTTAAAATTGTTTTGTATTGGTGATTTCATTCAGGAATTTATTTTAGGCGTTGAACATATCTTACTAGATTATATAATACTTCCGTGGACATTATTTCTGTCTATACTGAGGGTTCAATCCCCTTTCCACTTTCCTTACCAGTAAATGTTAAACGAAAACGTTTTTTCTTTTATATTATAATTTTTAATTTGTCATTTATATTGATTATGATTTATAAACTTCTCCAGAAATTATTTTTTGTGTATGGGTCTACGAATGATATATATTATGTAGCACCAAATATTATAATGTAATTCGTGAGAAATAATGAGATGAATAGGTAATAATGTTTAAAAAAATGTTCGTCCCTACAAAATATATAAATATGTAAAAATAATAATATTAATACCATTAATTATATATACCATTGATTCAAACCAAAAATAATATATAATACAATAAAAGTCCATTCATCCATCAAATCCAGCCTAAAAAAATTATAGATATGCTATATCTACATGCCGCAGCAAATAGATCGCATACACTTAACACCTTATATTTAACATTATCAATTATCATTAAATTATTTTTCTCAGAGGTGAAAGTAATTCCAAATTGCATATCTGAATAAATGGTTAATTTAATGGTTCACTAAAATTTAATGGACTATTAGATCACTATTAAATAGTTCTTTAAATGTTTAATGATTATTTATTTAACACTGCAGAGAGAGTCGTAATTGCGTTTTAAATATACTAAAAATTAAATACACATGCAACAATATACATATGTATATTGTAAAATATATATTAAAATACTGGTTGGTCGAATTAAAACATTTTATTTTATAAATTTATTCATAATAATATGTATAATATATAATAATATATTTTACGAAACATTAGTAACGCTTAAGTCGATTTTTATGTTCAATAAAATAATACAATATTAAATGGTAACAATATTACATTTGCCTTGTTTCAGTTACGAAGGAGCGTTGCAGACTTGCAATTGGATGATAAATACGACGACTGCTTTTTACTCAGATGGCTTGAAGGTAAATAATTTTACTTTTCAAATGATTTATAAAACACAAGCGTACATTTTTTTAGTTCAATATTTCATATCATATTATAATACGATTAAAATAATGTACATCAGGCCTATTCTGAAATCGACAAACTATCGTCGCGTTTTTTTAAAAGAATTGATTTATTTTATTATGTACTTATAGATAAGTTCACTGACTTGAGCGAAACGTGTATCGGTTTCTCAATAAAAATACGTGCGATTTAAAAAAATAATTTGAAGTGATCAAAGAGTTATTCAAAGCCATTTATATTCACTTAATGTTATCGATTGAGGTATTTGTTGTCTATATTATGTAACTATAATAATATGTCGTCATCCGACAGCCAGTGTTCAATGGGGTTTATTAAAAAACTATGACAATCTTATATCCCATGTCTATATTTCTATATATACAACGATACTAATATACGAGTATAATAGTACCTATATATATATATATATATATATACCAAATATCACAACAATTCTGATCTACTTCACAAGATAATTTATACAGTCGTGTAGGCAAAACAGTACCTAATAATAGATAAATATTAAATATATATAAATCATATAATACCACAGGCGTTTATTAAGTTTCAATTTCATATATATATGAACACTAGTATACCCAAATACCAAAGTATATTATTTAACACAATAAAAATCACAAACGTCGATTAAATTTACAAACAGACTTCAAAATAGGTAGCCAAAAGTTTGACTCTGACGAATATTTTTGTATTTTTATACATGCATATTGAGCTTATTTTTTAATCGTCATACGTAGATATCTCGTCGACTCGACAGTCAGACACCACAGACATTGTTTGATTTATTATTCAACAGTATTTTGCAATTAATTTTCACTTATCGATCTATCATGATGCACAAACATTATTAAATATATATATATATATATGTTTAATTCTTTTAAATATGTAACTACGATTAAATTGATTGTTAAGTTTGTATTCAATTAATGTTAAATTTATTTGATTTTATTATTTTACAGCTCGAAACTTCGATCCAAAAGGAGCAGAAGACATGTTGAGAACAGTGAGTACTTTAGTTTGAATAGAATATACGATTTAGAAATACTACTCGGAAACATCTAGTGAAGAGTGACAGAGTGAGAGAGGACTACTATAGCTGTTTGGTGTTTAAACTCGAGTACAAAAAAAAAAAAAAAAATAATTTTATCAAATTAGCAAATTCTTAAAATATTTATAATACTATAATTGTACATAGGTAGTTACTGTAGAGTGTAAAGTAGGTATCACAAATATTTTACGAAAACTGTTTTCGAACAGTTATCTTGTTTGACTATGTAATCATATTCTGAGTATAACCGTTATGTCTTTGTACAATTTGAACAAATTCGTTCCACATTTAAGACAAAAAAAGTGTTATACTTAAGTACATGGTGTATACTGTATATTGTAGTCAATGAAATGGCGGGAAGAGTGGTCGATCAACAAAGATGACGGCTGGAAACCGCCCCAAGTGCTGGTCGATTACATGCCGAGCGGCATCAGCGGCTATGACAAGGAGGGATCGCCTGTGGTCGTGCTTCCGTTCGCTGGATTCGACGTTTGTGGCCTGCTCAAGTCGGTACCGCCAAAGGACATGGTCAGGTTCTTGGCACAAAAGCTCGACTCGTACTTAGAAGTGGCCAGGCAAGCATCACTGAAGCACGGTCCTAAAGCGTCGCAGGTGTGCTGCATCGTCGACCTGACCGACTTCAATCTAAAGCAATTCACGTGGAGACCAGGTAAATAGTTATTTGTTAAAAAGTGGGCGCCTTTACCTACAGTTCTCATTATATTATTTTATTGCATAGTTGATATTGTGTTCATATTAACATTTAAAATTTGAGTTTAAAACCAAAAACCAAAGAACTATTGTTTCTGTATACATTGAAAAATTAATAATATAGCTCATTGTTGTCAATAAAGAAATTAAAAAACTTAAGAAGTCACACATTCTAATTTCGCTGTCTTGCTGGTCACCTTTTAAAGTATACACTATACAGTGCCTACTACATAAAGTACATTTGACTGTTTATTAAACCGTCTTGTGATTTTTATAAAAACGATTTAAATTAAATTACATATATCTGCATACTAGTTACACTAATATGTTGCACTGAAGATATATTTTCCAATATTATAACATTATTAAAAAATATATTCAACTTTACCTGTGACAATAGTGTCAGCTGTAACAAAGCTTCTCTAGTCTATAAAGCGTATCAAAACGTATTTGAAAAACTCTATTGGTGAAAATCGATTAAATGGTTAGGCACTACTCAATATTATATTGAAATAAAGAACATTAAAATAAATATTGATTAATTAAAAAAGGAAAAAACATGTTCATCATAATCTATTCGATTTCATTCTAATTTTTGGTGCTAAGCTGTTCATTTGATTTTAACTAACTAACCAATTTTTATTATTATTTTATACTTAAAAATAAATTTGTAGTACTTACTTAAGCGTGTGTTTTATCATTCTAAAAATTATTAATGATACAATTAGCGCTCCCTCCCCTCCAAATAAATTTCTGGCTATGCGGTACTACATTTTAAAGAGTGTTAATAATATTTTATACTTTTACTGTTTTTATATACATATATGGTTGTAACTTGAAATCATCCTACCGTTCATTATTTATGTATTAAACTATACTTCATTTTAGACTGCACCATAATACCACTTTAATTACAAAGTAATTGTACAAGTCATTTTATTTAAACAACAACACAACAATTAATTAAAAGTTATAATTTACTCGAGTAAGAAATGACTAAGATTTATGATCATGATGTTTTCGTGGTTTTACTGAATTCTCGATGAATAAAATATTTTAAATTAAATTTGGACGTGCAAAACTATATTAGCATTTTTAAAATAACATTATCTAATTAAAAACTACCTCATTAACACCACATGTCCACTTATTTCAATAGTCGTCAAATTTTTTAGGTTAACTATTGAAGTGTCGAGCAGGAACTATTAATGATGATCGATAGCTATTGATAACGAATAGCTTATTCGTATTGCGTTCGTCTATGACAAAACCATATTTTCCTGAGGTCAAAACCTATTACGTTTTTAAATATCGTTAAAATATTGTACACACGTCATCTTCACAATATGTTATTCTGATCTGTTTCTTCGTGTGTTAAGTCATTCAAATTTTTCTTTAATGTTGATAAACGATAATTATGTCGCCGCGTTAAGATATATAACAATAACTAATTGCATTTTACTCATATTTTTTTATGGGACCGTCTAAAAATTTAAATAACAATAACAATATGACATTGGAAATTTATTGTTATAAATTATAGCAGCTGAGATGACTATCAACTTATTACAAATGTACGAGGCTAATTACCCAGAAATATTGAAGGCATGTCACGCGATTAATGGTGAGTATATAAATCATTTTTCTGACCGCGGATTATTTCCCGGACAAACCGCGTGCACTTACATGTTACGTGTTATTATTTATTTTACGGGTTTTCAGCTCCCAAAGTGTTCACTTTTGCATTCAACATACTCAAAAACATACTTACCGGTAACACGATGAGCAAGTTCATAATATACAAGGCGGACCCGAACAAGTGGAAGCCTGCGTTGGCTAAATCCATCGACAGCGACCAGTATCCGGCATTTTTGGGCGGCGATCAAAGGGATCCCGATGGCGACCCCAGATACATCACCAAGGCTAGTCGAAACACGTTTTACTGATTTCTAATTTTCACGCCCTCGAACCGAGACATTTCAAGACTCGCGTTTTCAGAAAATGATTATCCTATTTTTTATTTCCAATTACCTTCATTCGGTTTTGATAGCTCACCCACAGAAACGTGTAATAAACATTTTGTATATTATTTCTATCGCTTTTTATGACCACCTCCTCTATAAAAAAAACATAATACGCACGTTTCGTAAACGATCACGAACCATCCATCCGAGTTGTTGTTCATCCGCCTGTTGTTCAAAAGGATCATATTTACGTATTAACGTTTATAATATTATATGACGCCGAATATGTGTGGAGAGTCCGTCTCCGCGGTCGTTTGTTCGATCGGACAAACGTAAATTGCACCTAACGAGAGAAAAAAATGTAAATTGCATCCAATATATTTTGAATATAAATTTCTACGTTATAAATTGCCAGAGAAACCCAGAGAACACCATGAAGAAGCGACCATCGCTGTTCTCCAAAAATAATTTTTATGCTTGTTTATAAAAATAAATTAATAAAAAAATAAAAATTCAATTTTTATTTCAAATTAAATAATATGAATGGGTATATTGTTAACATTTTTTTTTTGTTAGGTTGATTATAATAAATAGTATAAGTTATTTTCATATATTATCAGCATATTATAGTAATGCGACATAATTTTCACATATTCAGCCTTTAAGTCATAAGTATCGATAATATCACAACGATTAAAGCGATAAACGTTTGGATTTTACACCGCATTAAATATACAACAGTGTATAAAATTGATAACGACGAATTCGAGGTCGCTTGGATACTATGGGTACAATTTACTATTCCCTGCATTTTAGAAACCAAAAAATGCCGGGCGCAATTTACTTCACAGAAGTTTATACCTGAAAAATACCGGGAGCAATTTATCTTATACTATTTTTATTACCTGTTCACTGTGGTCGCAATTTACAATCGCCCGTTCGATCTTTTTACTTTTATCGCTACTGACGTCACGAATATTCGCGCAAGTAACTATCGTTAAAAACATACGAACAGCGTAGTATTTCACAAGAACGATCGACTCGGCTGATGCCCCGTCATCGTGAGCATGATATTTCTACTCGGACGTTATTATATTATTATTAGGTAGTTATTAGTTATTAGTTATTACCTATAGAATACTATTCCACCCGCAAACGGCCACACGTTCGATTACGTTTCACGTATACCATCACGTCGAGTATAATACGCTAAATTACTATAGTAATATTATGTAGATACCACAGCAATTAATAATATAGTACACAAAACGCCTATTTTATATATATATATATATATATATATATAATAATAATATTTACTTACCTATAACTGATAATTAAAACGAAAGATAGGAATTTCAGTAAAATATATTGTTTACGATTTGTGTCGTTTATTCTTGCGGAAGATTGGTCACGCACTACGCTGCAGAAATGTGCTACTGATCAAGTTTTAATTATCGCAACTAATAATAAATAAAATCATGAATTCGCGTGTTTTTGTTATGCTCTCGACGTTTTCGTATTCAATACGGTTTCACTATATAACACAATAATACAATTTATAATACATATATTATACTGCGATGAGCAGCGTTATTATGTCATTTTATTTTTATGAAGAACAGACCATCGAACGTCACGTGGTCTATTTTTTGAGGTACATTTTTAAAGCCACGGCCCATCGCCACGGAATTTCAAAACCAAACATTGGCCATTTGCTTGTGCTTTGTTATTCGTATAATACCTGCTTTGTTGAGATTACTTAATTTCGTTTCAGTCCGAACAGTTATGATGAGCTTTCGGATGCAAATATTTATGAATGTCATGTTTAATTTGTAGTCTATATGGTACCAACTATTGAGGAGGTATAATTATACTATTTTATATGTACTACAAATCAAACATGGTTTAATATTCAACAACATTATATGGAATTTCGATATTAATATATATTACATTATTGTTTAAATATATTTATTTATTTATTTTTTTTTTTTTGTTAATAATTAATCTCAATATGTTACTTTATTATTACAGATAAATCAAGGAGGAAAAGTGCCGAAGGAATTATATTTAAAAAATGACAAAAAGCTGACAAATTCTGATGACATGACATTAGTAAACATAAAAAAAGGCGATAAACTATATCTGAAATATACGGTAACTGTACCACAAAGTTTTCTGAGGTAAATTTTATAAATATTAATGTAATTTTTAAATTATTTAAATACCAAATATATTAAATACAAAAAGTTTAAAAAATATACTCATTAATACTAATGGTTATAATAATACATTTATAAGATATGGGATTTCCGTAGAAAAAAAGATTTTAGCCAAAACAAAACTAAAAATATTCAGAAACACAAGTTTGAACTTTGAATACAGTGGAATTTATTTATTTATTTATTATTTTTTTTTTTTGTAAATGTGTAACATGTAACTATTGTACATAAGGTGGCAGTTCAAAACCGAGGGTCATGATATCAAATTTGGTATATTAGCAACAGATTCGGAAAATATACAAACAGTAGTGATGCCAATAAAGAAAGTCGCATGCCACGAGTTTGAAGAAATTGGAGTAATCAAATGCAAACATCCCGGAGAATGTAATTTGTTTTTCATTACCTATATCTATATTATAATTATTTATAACGTATTGAAACAAAGTTATTCTTACACAAATCAAACCAATTATACACTACGATATATTTAATATATTTAATACAAGTGCAAGTTGATTAATGATTATATTTAGATAGTAAACACTTGTTATTTCGAAGAGTATTTTTAAAATTTTATATTTTTTTTTTTTTTGAAAATTAAAGATACGCGTGTAATTCAAGTTTGTTTTTATTCAAGCCTTACTGTTTTATAAAATGACTGTCGACTTCGAGTTTTTCAATGGGAATCGATATTCTTAAACTTTGATAATCTGAATCAAAATACTTTTATGACAGTTGTATGCATAGAACTGCATAAAATGTATAGAATTGTTATTGTTTTATATTTTATTGAAAACTGTTTGAATAGTCTAAACTTTAAATATTCGTTATCATATATTTTGTACATAAAAATGTTATAAGTTAATGCAAAATTCATGTTTCATATTAAAGCAAATACTAATAACCCATCTGCAGTATATCTGTTTATCAAAATCGCCAACATTGGTAGCATAACGTGTAATTGCCAAATGATTTGTGTCCGACAGATACGGCGGTATTCGACAATAGCTACAGTTTTATACGTGGCAAAAAACTTGCATACAACGTTCGAATCATATTGCCTGTAAAAGAAAATACCATCAGTACGATCGAACAGATGGTGAATGTAGAAGAATAAGTTATGTATAATACGATCAGTATAAAAGTATAAAATAGCGTTTAATGAATAGGTATAATAACTGTAATTAAAATTATATATTATTAGAGCCGTCAGAAATTTAAATCAAATTTTGTATACATTTAACTGCGATTTTAAATTGTATAAACCTTACCTAATACATATCATACCTGATGTACTCTCATAAATGTAAAATAAATTAATATTTGTCTTTTTATGCTTTATAATTCCATTAACAACGTACGATGGTTTATCAACAGCAATAGGACGATCACACTGCACATGCATGATAATAAACACGATTATTGTTAAAATGTAATCCATTTTTATTGTTCGCCGGTAAATACGTAAATAAAAATTGTTGTAAATGTTCAGATATATTTAGGTTTTTTTTTTATTTTAATATACAATAGCAGCATTTGAGAAATAAAAGTGTAATAAAATGTATTTTATCGTACATAATTACATTAGTTTAAATGTTTTTCACTATAAATGTACCTACCAATAATAATGTTTTCAAAGTAACGTTGATATGTTTTCTACAATGCCGATATGTTATTGTTGTCCTCTAATAGTCAGAAACTATTTGAAAATAATAAAACCACTTGTGTTTCCGAGTTAAAGTGTGTTATACACCAGTCACATAGGTATGTGCAGTATTCACAATAATTACAAAAATAAAATAAAGGACCCCTTAAACATAACAGTTATCTAGTTAGCTTGGTGCGTAAGTTGTTAATTGGTTACTGTCTAATAGCCTAGTTTTAAGATATAACTAGTATTAATTAGTATTAATTACTATTTTTGTTATCGATGTAAGTATAATGTTGTTAAAATTATTTTTCCAAAATCCATATTCTGTTTTTTTTTTTGTTTTGGAGAAAATGTATTATTAAATTATTATCTAATAGACATTTGTTTTCCGAATGGTTGTTTTTTTATCTATATATAATAAAACAAACCGTGTAATATTATTTTTTATTAATTTGTATCTACAATTTTATATAAATGTTTTAATGATACATTATTATTGTATGTTAACTTACTTTTAATATAATTAACTAAATAAAGTATTTTTATTGAATCTGCATCTTTTTTTGCTCAGTAAATAAATACCTACCCTCCCCCCCTTAAATGTTTATGCTGCTATACCAGACTTATGACTACATTGTATTATACATTTATACTGTGGTCTGTGTGTTAAAAATCAATGATGTTACCAACGTTTTATTTTTTTTAATATTCTAACACGTACAACATGCTTCGCGGGTATAATTATATATTTGTCTACATATATGATCTATTTAAAGCAATATGGAAGTGGTGCGTTTTATAAGACAAGTAATAAATATAAGCAAAAAGGTTAAAAGTACATTTTGAAAAATATAAAATAATAAGTTTAAGAATAAAATATTTTTCCTATTATACGGTTAAGACAGGAAATAGTTCGTTAATCATTTTATAAGCTAGTGGGGATATCTATAGTACTTATAATTTTTTTAAAAAAAGTGGAAAATTTAATTCAGTTTAAGCAGGCATTTCTACATGCTCCACCGTGTAACGCATATAGAAATGCCCTCTTAAACTGATGGAGTTTGCCTGTAAAAAAGGTGCTGTGGTCATATATATAGGTACATATTACTTATGATGAAAATTCCCTTTAAACATAATAGGTAATATTATTATATCTTCAAACACATTTCATATTCTTATGAATATCTATGTAGGTATTTTAATTAAATATAATAATATATTATACAATCATGCGAGTGCACTATGGCTTTTGTTCGTTTTACAATGATATTTAAACTAGAAATACGTTTTTTTTTTACCACACCATGACAAAAACAAAATGGCAAATCAAATTATTAGTCGGCTTTCCAATGCAAACCTTGTTTATCAAAAAACGTTATTTTCTCTTTGGCTGAAATAAACAAACCGATTAATTAATATGAGTTACCTACCTATATTATAACAACAGTTATATCCGTGTGAAACAGCCACTATAGTAACGCCAACGCGCTGTATTTATTTAAAGCTTAAATACATTGTAAAACGAAATTTAAAAAATACATACTGCCATGAACCTGGAACATAATTTCAAAAAAACAAATATTTTATCCGGATTTCATAAATGCATCTATTGCAGTAAAATAAATATGTTTAAATCGGTCTACAGATGCATAGACTGCGACGACTATTGCCATAGAATATGCTACAAAGAAAATATAAACCCAGCCGAAAATGACAATGGTATAATGATAGGCATTGAAACAAACAACAATCAGATTGTAAATCATCTAAGAGTCATTAAAAATCAGGTAACGACCATCGGTGGATTTGTTCAACCAGTGTCAGTGGAGTGCTCGACCTTTATACAAAGGCGATGTACGATGAATCGTGTTCTTGAAGCATTGTACAAACTATTCCCGGAAATAATGTACCCACCGTACAACGGATTTTTTTTTGGAAATTCAAATAATATAATGTCTGAAAAATAGACCACAAACATAATTTAATAAAATTAAATAAAACTACCTAAATATATAAATAATTTATTATATATTATATGGTTTTACATCAAAATTCCTATAAAACACGCCGTTATAGTATAATCGAATTGATTAATACCAAATTATATAACATACATCACGATTCAAAATATTATTATTTAAATTCTGACGGATTTTTAATCCGGAAAGATTCTTTACGGAAGAAAAAGTAAAGCCACCCAATGGCACTTATTTATATTTCGTCTATGAACTTGGTTTTTGCATGGGTATAAATTATTTTACTTTGAAAAAAATATTAATATTCGAATGGTTAAAATTTTCATTTTAAGGAAAACGTTATTCTTAATTATAAATGGAATAACTAATCAAATTAACAGAAGTAATCTCTTAGTTTGAAGCTTTACCGTGTAAAAAAAACTAAAAATCCAATTCAATTGGCAAATGATGGTGGAGTTAAACCGAAAATCGAGTTTGGTTGAGTAATAAGTCTGAAACCAACCATTGATCAATGAGTCAGTGAGTAGACTTTTTGAAATTAGATTTACTTCTATTTTAAGGTTATGAATTAATATTAAATTATTTTTAATAGATTTTTGTATTAGGTTAGAA